>SJYD01055682.1:96164-122082 GCA_006408635.1 Nanger granti
AAAGAGCAGAGAGTTTTGGAGTATTTTGAGAGTCTTAATTAACATAGGGCTTTTTCTCATTATTGAGCCAATGATTGCTGCCAGGCCTCCATATCTGTAGGCATCTAGGAATATATTAATCAATGTATTTGGAATATAGAAAAGGAAATATAGTTGTTTTTTATGTCAGCAATATCAGACTTTTTGAGTTAATGAATTTTCTCTTTTGTTACAGATCACTGTACTTTGTTATAAATCACTGTGTCCTTGCTATGTGAAAATGTAACTTTATCACTGTCTTAAGACTAAGTAGATCTTAAGAGAACAGAGAATATAGAAAAGGAAATATAGTTGTTTTTTATGTCAGCAATATCAGACTTTTTGAGTTAATGAATTTTCTCTTTTGTTACAGATCACTGTACTTTGTTATAAATCACTGTGTCCTTGCTATGTGAAAATGTAACTTTATCACTATCTTAAGACTAAGTAGAATTTAAGAGGAACATTGGTGAAAGGATTTTCATTTGTTGGGCTGATGTTTGCTGCTAAATCTCCATATTCCCTGCCCTTATAATAAATATAACTAACATATAGGAGAAATAAGTATTAACATTTAAGATTAATCATGTTAACCTTGGGTTGAATAAATTCCTTTCTTGATTTAACTCGTGACACCCTCACCCTATAGGAATGCAACTTGATTTGGAGGGTGGTGCCTGGTTTAAGAAAAAATACCCTTGGAAAAAATAAGTTTTTTGGTTATCAGAAAGAAAGGATAGTAAATGTCAGCAGGCAGAAATGGCTTGAAGATGATGTAAAACCCATAAGACCTTTTTTTATGTAAAGCACCTGATTTTGATAAAGCTCAGGACTGCTGACCCCCGTGTGACTTTGTATTCATCCCTATATGTAACAAAAGGTATATTAAGAAAACCAGAAAAATAAAGAAATGGGATCAGTTCCTGGAAAGACTGACTCCCTCATGTTGTTCTTTCTTGCTCCCCATTTTTCTGGCTGAATTCCCATCTGGAGCATGGATGCTATTCCATGCAAACCAAGTTATTCAGGCTCTTTTTCTCCACTAATTTTCCTGCTACACTATCAGTTTCTAATCTCTCTATACATCTGTAGCTAAATATGTATTTTTTCCAAGGATGCTAACTCCACCCCAACCTTCGAATCATCCTGGATCCACCAGGGCTGGACCCTGGCAAGTGGCACTGGAACAGGCTATTCGAAGGTAAGTTCCTCGCTGGAACAGGCTATTCGAAGGTAAGTTCTTCGGAACAAACCCCAGAGCACTCTCTGTGGCTTTCCCCGGAACACTCTGTGGCTCCCCCTGGAGTGATTCAACCTGGAGTAATTTTGGTTACTCCCCTGGTGTTGAGTTTTGGGGATGGATAGGACCCCACTTAGGGTGCCACAGACCCCCCTGTAGGATAGACAGGGTGAGTAGGAGTGGGGAGTGTTGATGGATTGAAAAGAAACCCAGTTGATAGGTTGAAAAGAAAGCTGAACTGTTGATTCTTGATGAGAAATCTGTACTGAAATCTTAAACCTTTCTCTATAGAAACTTTCTGACATGGGTAACAATGAGTCAAATGAGCTCTTCATAGGAGAAAATTTACAGTTATTAAGAGAGGAATTAAAGTTAAGAAGTCCATTATTCAGTCATTTTTTCATTTGTACAAGAGCAATGCCCTTGGTTTCCAGACAAGGACACTATAAATTTAGATACTTGGGTGAAGCTAGAAAAACAGCTAAAAACTTATGTTTTGCATGGGCCTGTAAATGCTTTTGCTCTGTGGAATATGATTAGAAATGTTCTGGATCCCTGTCATGAGGCTATTAAATAGACTATGAGAGAGGCTATAGTGGTAGATAGTAGTGGGTCTCTACCTTCTGTGCAGATCATATTTTCTGCCATTGGTGAACAAAAGGAGGGACACTATGCTTTACCTCCCGAGGAAGGAGAGGACTTACAGGATGCTGTGGCCGGGCGCCCTGGCGAGCCCTTTCCCCCTCTATGCAAACCTTTAAAAATTTATCCAACATTTTCTTGAATTAAGGCGATTACCCTACCTCCCAGTTCAGTTCAGTTCAGTTCAAAAGCCTCCCAAAAGGTTGCATAAGGTTGAAAAAGATAGGGACAATTTTTTAAACAAAGGAGCGCTTAAAGCAGAGCTTGCTCCTTGCAGAAAACACACTCAGGGGGGCCTCACCCAAGCTAAAAAAAAAAGAGTAAATGACGAAAAAAAAGAGAGAGCGAGAAAAAAAGACAAGAGAAAACGAAAAAGGAAAAGAAAAATTGTTAGGCCTCTCAGCCTCTTTCAGGGAACCATCACTCAAATAATCTCCAGGACTCGGACTCGATGCAAACTGCAAGAGGATTTATTAGGCTTGTGCGTCGGGGTTCGAACACCACCAGGGGAGATCGAACCCCGAACATTTGTTACAGACCAGTTTTTAAGCACAAAACCCACAAATGGGCACAGCTAGGGTGGAGCGACCTGATTGGTGTACGGGTCTTGACATTTTCAGGGATAGGTTTATTTGTTATCAGGTCGACATGGCTGGACGAGCTGCATTTTTACTGTTAACCCGTTCTCTGGAAAATAATTTCCTGGAATGGTTTTTGAGATAAACATCCCCCGGAGGCTGCATGCCTTAGATATGAGCCCCTTGCACATTCTTGAGGTAAAGGTTTGTCTTATGATTAACAGGAGGGCCTGTTTCCCTAAGGCTCTAGTGAAACTTTAACCTTTATTTTTATCCACCTTTCCTCTCATTCCCCTCTTCTTTTAGTCTGAATTTCAATCCTGAAATCATGGGCCTAGGTCTCCCTGAGGAAGTGCTGCATATTGTTGTCTTAGCATAAGCACCTGCACAGCACTTATATTGTCACTCCAGGACAGGTTAGAGCTAAAGCCACCCCTGGTCCTGAAGCATTGGCAGGAAGTATAGGGCACTGGGGGACCCTGTCCTAAACTTTTCTTTTCTTTAACATCCTTGCAATGCCTCACTAAGACTTCTGAATGTGGATAAATGCCATGCAGTCCCTAGAATGAACCAAATCTAAGGTCCCGAAATCTGTGCCACAATATGCCATCTCACAGACGCTGTAGAGTTATTACATAATAGTTTCTGCTTTGGTTTGTTTTGAACGAGCACTGAGAAAGACAGGTAACAGCTTGATGTTACCCCGAAGGTTGCTTGAAGTTTGCAGGCTAAGAAAGTAGGAAGAGAAGTTTCCTGTGTTTCCTGGGCTAGTTGTTCTGAAAGCACCCAGAGAAGGCCAAGCCTTGCCTTCCAGAGCTGTAGATGCTTCTCTGTAGAAGGGGCAAACCTGCGGTGTAGATATTCAATGCAAAAGCTGACACTGAGCAGGAGATCTCATTTAGGGCACCTTGACGGGGACATTCATAAACCCGTGAACTCTGACGTTCAACATTTACCCTTTGCCCTCAAAAGAAATGCTGCTTTAGGGAGAAAAGTTGTGGAGTGAGATCTTCAGGTGGGGCAGAACTTCTTGTGGGACATCACCCTCAAGCATGCCCACACTGGAGCCCTTATATCTGGGATGAGAGGACATGTGGTGGGGGTGCAAAGTTGAACTCTCCCTACTCCATTTGTGCCAGTCTGTCCTTTGCCCAATCCAGAGGTGGACAGTGTTCCAGAAAGCAGTTATCTACTTCAGAAGGACCACCCTAAGTGCTGACCAGTCCCTCTGTGAACTCTGTATGCTCCAGGTGTTCCCAGTGGCCCTTGGCCCAGAGAGTAGTGACAAAGCCCTAGAAGAAGGACAGGTCCCTTGTGGTTGAAAACATTCTGTGCTGAGCCATTCAGCAAGGAAGAGACACTGTCACCAGAGGGTTCCTGAGAAAAATGTTATTTCTTCACCTTAGTCTGATAGAGGGCCTTGGGCAAAGAGCTTAAGCCTTCCTGGAAAAAGGGATATTAACCACTGAGCCATAGGAGCAGCAGTAGCAGCAGCATGGGACACAGGGCACATGGCTGGGTAGGCTGGCCCTAACATCCTCATTCCCCCTGCTCCTGCCCTTGCACGCTTTGTACCTAAACTGAGTTCCTGGAGAAACTAACAAAGTTCACATGCGCTCAAACATCTATGATGGAATCTGTTTTACTTGCAATTTACCTTTCTCCTGGTCAGTTTTGCAAGAAACTAATATCCTCACTGCCTTCTCACCCTTCACTTTCTCCCTAGGCCACAGCCCCCCTCAATATATCTTATACCCCCACCTCCTAAGATGTTACCTGGAACACTAGCTCTCTCTAGTGTGTCCTACCAAACTCTCAGCAAAGCTGACCGTGTACTCATATACACACTCGTATACATATGGCTTTGTAGGTTCATCGAGTGTTGAATAATAAGGCTTTCTCTTTGTACTGTACTCTTTAAATATCTGATGATATGCAAAAGAGAAGATACCTGTGCCCCAACCTTCCAACAAAATTGCGTTCCATTCTTTTGATCTCTGGCCCTTGTTCACCAGACCCTTTCCATGAACATCCACATTTCTCTTGTAAAACTGACAGACCCACAGGTAATGGGCCCCTCATCTTTCTCCATCCTCCCAAACCCCCACTCCACAGGAAGAACTGTGTCCCCTTACACAACCCCAACACATGACTTAAGCCCCCCTCTCCATGGACTGATAATTCCCACATAGAAAACTGAGAATCCTACAGGCACCTGAAGTATTTGTCCTGAGGACCTACCCAGACAAGACAGAGACACATGCAACTGATGCTTTTTATCCTTTGGAAATATTTCAGGTTTACTTGTGTCTCCCTCTTGATCTGTTTCAGCACCAGACCACTCTTCATTACTTTCCCGTCCAAAAGAAATATGCTGCCCATTGATTCACATGAAGCAGCTTCATCAGTTTTCTATTTTAGGTAAAGGGGGCACTACACCAAAAGATTCTCAAAACTGTGGGGCAGGGAGGCTTCCTTTCAAAACAGAGAGAGACACACAGATATGTAAACCTACCCTCTCTCAAAACACGAAAGACAGCTTTAATCTTTCAAGTCAGTTTCCACAAGAGAGAGTCTGTGAACTTTTACATCTCCTCTAAGCATATACTAAAAACACATGTCCCAGTCCCTACTTACAGTAGCTAGGACATGGAAGCAACCTATATGTCCATTGGCAGCTGAAGTCGTAAGGAAGTTGGGGTACAGATACACAGAGGAGCCTGAAGGTGGGCTTGTTGGCCATGGAATGACAGTTCAGAGGTGTGCAGCTGAGTCAGAAATAAACTGGTGTGACTTTGGCCTGTCCATGCTACTTCAGCTACCTCAATCTTCTCTAGTTAGAACCTGTTTTTCTGTACAGTTGTCTACACTTGCTCTTACTGATTCCCTCATGCCCTGGTGTCACTCTGTATTCCAAGGGTCTCACTTTCTCCACAAGTGACTTAGATATACATTGGAGTGACTTTGACCTGGCCAGGCCACTTCATCTACCTCAAGCTTCTCTAGCTAGACCTTTTTTCACTACAGTTCTGTACCCTTGCTGTCTCTTGCTGATTCCGTCGTGCCCTGGTGTCACTCTGTGTTCCTCGGAGTCTCACTTTCTCCACAAGTGAAATAAATGACCCAAGTTCCTGGACAACATTTACACCAGTGCTCGTTCCCTGGGCGCCTTACCTTTCGTCCTCCCGGGAAGTCTCGTGTTGGAGCCTTCCTCTTAACACAGTACTGCAAAGGATTGGGCCATGGATCCTTTATGATGATCTGCCAGGGAAATGAGCAAGGTCAGCACAGGGCTGGTCAGTCCATGAGCCCACCCGTGCACCGCCAAGAAATCCAATATAGATCACCAATTTTGGCCTAGTGGCCACGTGGGACCCCACCTCAGCAATCCGGTCAGATCCTGTGAAGTTGTGGTCAAAGAAGCAGTTGAAGAAATTAACGCTGCTGTCACGGTGCCTGCGACTGTATGCCTTACATTCAAACCCCTAGTACCACTGAACTGGAGTGGAATGAGATGCTTGGTATCCTGCAAGAAAAGGAGTATGGGAGAAAGACCTAAATCACTTTCCAATTCAACCTACACTTTTCTGCCCCCACCTCAAAATCCAGGGAGCTGCCTCTTGCCAGTGATGTTAACCAGATACTCCTTAACAATCACTTCATCCTGGAAACACCTATTCCTCCGAAAGGACACTGTGATCTTGCAGTGATGAGTGGGATGCCTGAATTCCTCCACCTGCCATGACAACGTGTGGGCAGTGGGGTGGTGGGGTGGGTGTGAAACCTCTTTACAGAATAGCTGTCCTTTCCGGTTTTCAGGGACACACCATGTCCTCTCCCCTCCCCAGTCACCTCTGCTCCACAATCATCAGTGTCCCCTGCCTGACCTTCAACTTAGTCATGAAGTGAATCATGTCTTCATCTTGGTTGCTCATCAAAACTGACATTTATGGGTGGTTCATAAACTACTTTAGATCAAGGAGCCTCTAGATGCTAGAGGTAAAAGTGCTGGAAGAACAAATCTCGCCTAAAGTGTAGAATGGCATTGTCTGACTGCAACTTGCTAGTAGTTAACTTGTCACATTTTTGTTGACACAGACTGAATGAATGCTGAACAAGGCCCAAGGCTCTGCCTATGCATGCACTACCAGAAGGAGGGCTGTTCCTAACAGGAAGGCCCTAAGTTTGACCTCCGCCTCCTGAAAGTTAGCTTACTTTTTGAAAACAAGCACTCCTAGCTAGAACCAGTATGACTGCCTAAACATCCGAACCTAACCCCTAAATACACTCAGCTTTTTGGGGTAGATATGGATTCCAGACAAGCCTCTTCTCTGAAGAGTCCCTGGTGCTAATGACAATTCTGATTGGAACCTCTGCAAATAAGTCCCAAGTATCACTTTGTGCTAGCCAGAACAGCAAGAATATCACACCTAATATCAGGAACAGATATGCAGGAAGGTAACCAATAAGATTAGTTCAGTTCATTCGCTCAGTCGTCTCCGACTATTTGCGACCCCATGAATCGCAGCACACCAGGCCTCCCTGTCCATCACCAACTCCCGGAATTCACTCAGGCTCACGTCCATCGAGTCAGTGATGCCATCCAGCCATCTCGTCCTCTGTCATTCCCCTTTTCCTCCTGCCCCTAATCCCTCCCAGCATCAGAGTCTTTTCCAATGAGTCAGCTCTTCGCATGAGGTGGCCAATATATATATATATATATACATATAATCTTTGCTATATTTTCAATACTTTGTAGCAGGGTCTAGAATAGAAGAATAAAATTTTAAAACATTAGTCTGAGGTTTCCGTTTAGTTCAATCACTCAGTCCTGTCTGACTCTTTGCAACCTCATGAATTGCAGCACTCCAGGCCTCCCTGTCCATCAACAACTCCCGGAATTCACTCAGACTCACGTCCATCAAGTCGGTGATGCCATCCAGCCATCTCATCCTTTGTCGTCCCCTTTTCCTCCTACCCCAAATCCCTCCCAGCATCAAAGTCTTTCCCAATGAGTCAACTCTTTGCATGAGGTGGCCAAAGTACTGGAGTTTCAGCTTTAGCATCATTCCTTCCAGAAAACACCCAGAGCTGATCTCCTTCAGAATGGACTGGTGGGATCTCCTTGCAGTCCAAGGGCTTCTCAAGAGTCTTCTCCAAAACCATAGTTCAAAAGCATCAGTTCTTCAGCTCTCAGCCTTCTTCACAGTCTTACTCTCACATCCATACATGACCACAGGAAAAACCATAGCCTTGACTAGATGGACCTTAGTTGGCCAAATAATGTCTCTGCTTTTGAATATGTATCTAGGTTGATCATAACTTTTCTTCCAAGGAGTAAGTGTCTTTTAATTTCATGGTTGCAGTCACCATCTGCAGTGATTTTGGAGCCCAAAAAATAAAGTGTGACACTATTTCCACTGTTTCCCCACCTATTTCCCATGAAGTGATGGGACTGGATGACATGATCTTTGTTTTCTGAATGTTGAGCTTTAAGCCAACTTTTTCACTCTCCGCTTTCACTTTCATCAAGAGGCTTTTTAGTTCCTCTTCACTTTCTGCCATAAGGGTGGTGTCATCTGCATGTCTGAGGTTACTGAGATTTCTCCTGGAAATCTTGACTCTAGCTTGTGTTTCTTCCAGTCCAGCATTTCTCATGATGTACTCTGCATATAATTTAAATAAGCAGGCTCTCAGTATGCAGCCTTGACATACTCCTTTTCCTATTTGGAACCAGTCTGTTGTTCCATGTCCAGTTCTAATTGTTGCTTCCTGACCTGCATACAGATTTCTCAAGAGGCAGGTCAGGTGGTCTGGTATTCCCGTCTTTTTCAGAATTTTCCACAGTTTATTGTGATCCACACAGTCAAAGGCTTTGGCTTAGCCAATAAATCACTCAAAAATGTAAATTTTGTACCAGAACTGCCAGATCTGTAAACTGGTCTTGCAATAGCCCAGGTTAAAAAAAAAAAAAAATCACAAGCACCACACCAAGGGATACAACTTTGACCCAGAAGCCACGGATTCCTTGGATATTGGCACTTCTGTGTTGTAGATGAATCTTCCGCCTATGACAGGTCTTATGTTTCAGGCGAGCATGCACACTTTGGGCTTTCTTATTGACCGAACACAGCTTCAGCTACAGGGCTGTCAGTGCGTCCAGTGCAGGCCAGTCACTCGGGTTCCGGGCCCAGCCCGGTCAGTGTAAACATCAAAATGAGGCTCAGGAGTATTTGTTGGGGTTGAACAAGTGCAAGACCCAGCCTGGCTTGGTGCACGGACCGAGAGGGAGGCTCAGGAGTGTCTGCAAGGGTCTTGCACAAGGTCTGGGCCCATCCTGGTTCAGTGCAGCTACTTAGATTTCGATTCAGGAGTATTCGTTGAGGCTTCAAGATGAGCAGAACTTAGCCTGTTTCAGTACAGGGACCGAGATGCGGGCTCAGGAGTATTTGTCATGGTACTGAACAGGGGCAGGACCAAGCATGGTCAGTGTAGGGAACAAAATGTGGGCTCAGGAGTGTTTGTTGGGGTCTTGCACAAAGGCATGTCGAGCTTCGTTCAGTGCAGTGAGTGAGGTGTGGGATCGGGAGTGTTTCCTGGGGGATTGACCAAGAGCGGGACACACCCTAGTTCAGAGGCAGGGAGCAAGTTGCGGGCTCAGGATTGTTTGTCGGTGGCTTTAATATGGCCAGGACTAGCCTGAGAGTCAGCGAGAGGCTCAGCAGTGTTGGCTGGCACCATGAAAAAGAGCAGGACCCATCCTAGGTCAGGGCAGAGACGACGTTGTGGGCTCAGGAGTGTTTGCTGAGGCTCGAACAAAGGCCAGGTCCAACTGGTTTCAGTTCTGGGAGTGAGATACAGGCTCAAGAGTGTTGGTCGGGGCATGGAACCAGTGCAGGATCCAGCATAATTCAGTTCAGGGACCACGATACGGGCCCTGGGCTGACTGTCTGGGGCTTGACCAAGGGCAGGACCCAGTCTGTATCAGTAGAGGGACCGAAATGAGAGCTCCGGAATATTTTTTTGAGGGCTTGTTCAAGTGTAGGACCCACCCGGGCTCAGTGCTGGGACTGTATGTGGGCCCATGAGTGTCTCTTGGGATCTGAACAAGCGCAGGACCAGGCTGGTTCAGTGAAGGGACCTAGACCTTGGCTCAAGAGTATTCTTCATTGTCAATTCAGGGACACAGATGTGTGCTCAGGAGTGTTGTAGGTATCTTGTACAAGGGCAGGACCCAGCCTGACTCAGTGAACGGACCTAGAGGTGGGCTCCAGAGAATGTGTCAGAAGCTTGGATGACAGACATGCGCTGAAGAGTGTTTGTTCGAGAATGGAACAAGTGCAAGAGTCAGCCTGGTTCACTGAGGGACCTAGTTGTGGGCTCAGCAGTGTTGGTCTGAGTCTTGCTCAAAGGCATGGCCCGGCCTTCTTCAGGGCAGTGGGTAAGATGTGGGATGGCCAATGTTTCCTGGGGGATTGAACAATGGCAGTACACACCAGAGTTCAGAGGCATGGAGCTACAGTTCGGCTCAGGATTGCTTGCTGGTGGCTTGAATAAGGCCAGAAACGAGGATGGGAGTCAGATACAGGCTCAGCCATGCTGGTTGGGGTCTTGATTAAATGCAGGACCCAGCCTGGTGCATGGCAGGGACGGAGATTTGGGCTCAGGAGTGTTTCTCACGGGCATAACCAAAGGCAGAACCCAGCATGGTTCAGTGCAGGCACGGAGGAGGGCTCAGGAGTGTTTGTCGGGGGCTTGCACAAAGGCAAGGCCGAGCCTGGTTCAGTGCAGGGACCATGATGTGGGCCGAGGAGCATTTACTTGGGGTGCAACAGGAACAGGTCCCAAAATACTTCAGTGCTAGGCTAAGACGTTGGCTCAGGCCTGTTTTCAGGGGGCGTGATCACAGGCAGCGCTCAGCCTCTTTCAGTGCGAGAACCGAGATTTGGGCTCAAGGTTGTCTGTCGCTGCTTGAACATGTGAAGAAGCTAGCCTGGTTCAGTGTAGGGACTGAGACGTGGCTTCAGAAGTATTCGTCGTGGCCTTGAAAATGGGCAGGACCCAGACAGGTCAGTGTAGGCTCCGAAATGTGGCTCAGGAGTATTTGAGGAGGTTGTACAAGTGCAGGAACCAGCCTGGTTCACGGTAGGGACTGAGATTGATGCTCAGCAGTGTTTGCAAGGGTCTTGTACAAGGTAAGGACCCCGCCTCGTGCAATACAGGTACTTAGATGTCCGATCAGGGGTATCCACTGAGGCTTCGAGGTGGGTAGAACTTAGCCTGGTTCAGTAGAGGGACCAAGATGTGAGCTCAGGAATATTAGTCATGGGCTGGAACAAGGGCAGGACCGAGCATGGTCAGTGAAGGGATGGAAAGGTGGGCTCAGGAGTGTTTGTCAGGGTCTTGCACAAAGGCATGGTGCAGCCTTGTTCATTTGCAGCGAGTGAGATGTGGGATCAGGGGTGTTTCCCAAGGGGTTGACCAAGGGCAGGACACACCCTAGTTCAGAGGCAGGGAGCGAGTGGTGGGCTCAGGATGGTTTTTCGGTGGCTTGAATATGGCCAGGACTAGGCTGAGAGGGACAGAGAGGCTGGGCAGTGTTGGTTGGCACCGTGAACAAGTGCAGGCCCCATCCGTGGTCAGTGCAGAGATGACGTAGTGGGATCAGGCTCTTTTGGGGGGCCTTGAACAAAGGCCTGGCCCAGTCTAGCTCAGTTCTGGGAGTGAGATATGGGCTCAAGAGTGTTGGTCAGGGCATTGAACCAGTGCAGGACCCATGCAGGTCCCAGTTCAGGGACCGCGATGTGTGCCCTGGAGTGCTTGTCTGGGGCTTGACCAAGGGCAGCACCCATTCTGGCTCAGTAGAGGTACTGAAATGTGGGCTCAGGGATATTTGTCAAGGGCTTGTGCAAGGACAGGACTCTCCCCGGTTCACTGCAGGGACCGTATGTGGGCTCATGAGTGTCTCTCAGGGTCTGAACAGCGCAGGACCAGCTTGGTTCAGTGAAGGGCCCTAGATGACGGCTCAGGATTATTTTTCAGGGGCTTGAACAAGGGCAGGATCCAGCCGGGTCAACTCAGGGACACAGATGTGTGCTAAGGAGTGCAGTAGGTATCTTTTGTAAGGGCAGGACCCAGCCTGATTCGGTGAACAGACCTAGAGGTGGGCTCTGGACAATGTGTCAGAAGCTTAGACCACAGATATGCACTGAGGAGTGTTTGTTGGAGGCTGATCAAGTGGAAGATTCAGCCTGGTTCACTGCACGGACCTAGATGTGGGCTCAGCAGTGTTGGTCTGGCTCTTGCTCAAAGGCATGACCTGGCCTTCTTCAGAGCAGCGTATCAGATGTGGGATGGCAAATATTTCCTGGGAGACTGAGCAATGGCAGGACACACCAGAGTTCCGAGGCATGGAGCTACGTGTTGCCTTGGACTGCTTGTCGGTGGCTTGAATAAGGCCAGGAATGAGGATGGGAGTCAGATACAGGCTCAGTCATGTTGGTCGGGGCCTTGAATAACTGCAGTACCCTGCCTGGGTCATGGCAGGGATGAAGATGTGGGCCCAGGAGTTTGTCCCGGGGGCATAAACAAATGCAGGACCCAGCATGGCTCAGGGCAGGCATGGAGAGGTGAGCTCAGGAGTGTTTGTCAGGGGCTGGTACTGAGGCAGGGCCCAGCCTAGTTCAGTGCAGGGACCATGATGTGAGCTCAGGAGCATGTGCTTGGGGTGCAACAAGGGCAGGTCCTGAAACACTCCAGTACTAGGCTCATGACGTTGGCTCAGGCCTGTTTTCAGGGGTCATGATCACGGGCAGCACTCAGCCTCATTCATTGCAGGAACCGAGATTTGGGCTCAGAGTTGTCTGTTGCTGCTTGAACCTGTGAAGAAGCTAGCCTGATTCAGTGCAGGGACTGAGATGTGGGTACAGAAGTATTCGCCGTGGTCTTGAACAAGGACAGGACCGAGCTGGGTCAGTGTACACACCTAAATGGGGCTCAGGAGTTTTTGCCTGGGTTAAGCAAGTGCAAGACCCAGCCTGGTTCGTGGCAGGGACCGAGCTTGCATCTCAGCAGTGTTTGCAAGGATCTAGCACAAGGTCAGGACCCTGCCTCGTGCAGTACAGGTACCTAGATGTCCATTCAGGAGAATTCGTTGATCTTCAAGGTGGGCAGAACTTAGCCTGGTTCAGTAGACGGACCGAGATATGGACTCAGGAGTATTAGTCATGGGCTAGAACACGTCAGGGCTGAGCATGGTCAGTGCAGGGATGGAAAGGTGGGCTCAGGAGTGTTCGTCGGGGTCTTGCACAAAGGCATGTCACAGCCTTGTTCATTTGCAGTGAGTGAGATGCAGGATCAGGAGTGTTTCCTGGGGGACTGACCAAGAGCAGGGCACACCCTAGTTCAGAGGCAGGGAGAGAGTGGTGGGCTCAGGATTGTTTGTCGGTGGCTTGAATATGGCCAGGACTAGGCTGAGAGTCAGAGAGGCTGGGCAGTGTTGGCTGGCACCATGAACAAGTGCCAGACCCATCCGTGGTCAGTGTAGAGATGACGTGGTGGGCTCAGGCATGTTTCCGGGACCTCAACAAAGGCCGAGTCCAGCCTGCCTCAGTTTGGGAGTGAGATATGGGCTCAAGAGTGTTGGTCAGGGCATTGAACCAGTCTAGGACCCAGCATAATTGAGTTCAGGGACTGCAATGTGGGCCCTGGAGCGATTGTCTGGTGCTTGAACAACGGCAGGACCCAGTCTGGCTCAGTAGAGGGACCAAAATGTGGGCTTAGGGATATTTATTGAGGGCTTGTGCAAGTACAGGACCCACCCTGGTGCAGTGCAGGGCTGTATGTGGGCTCATGAGTGTCTCTCGGGGTCTGAACAAGCACAGAACCAGCCTGGTTCAGTGAAGGGCCCTAGAGGTTGGCTCAGGATTATTTTTCAGGGGTTTGAACAGGGGCAGGACCCAGCCGGGTTCAATTGAGAGACACAGATGTTTGCTCAGGAGTGCTGTAGGTGTCTTTTACAAGGGCAGGACCTAGCCTGATTTGGCGAATGGACCTAGAGGTGGGCTCTGGACGTGTCGGAAGCTTGGACCACAGATATGCACTGAGGAGTGTTTGTCCGAGGCTGGAACGAGTGCAAGATTCAGCCTGGTTCACTGCAGGGACCTAGTTGTGGGCTCAGCCGTGTTGGTCTGGCTCTTGCTCAAAGGGCATGGCCTGGCCTTCTTCAGTGCAGTGCATGAGATGTGGGATGGCAAGTGTTTCCTGGAGGATTGAACAACGGCAGGACACACCAGAGTTCCAAGGTATGGAGCTACATTTCGGCTCAGGATTGTTTGCCGGTGGCTTGAATAAGGCCACGAATGAGGATGGGAGTCAGATACAGGCTCAGCTATGTGTCGGGGCCTGGAATGAGTGCAGGACCCAGCCTGGGTCACGGCAGAATGGACATGTGGGCTTAGGAGTGTTTACCAGGGGCATAACCAAAGGCAGAACCCAGCATGGTTCAGTGCAGGCATGGAGAGGTGGGCTCAGGAGTGTTTGTTGGGGGCTTGCACTAAGGCAGGGCCCAGCCTGGTTCAGTGCAGGGACCGTGATGTGGGCTCAAGAGCATGTGCTGGTGGTGCAACAGGGGCAGGTCCCAAAATTCTTAAGTGCTAGGCTCAAGACGTTGGCTCAGGCCTATTTTCAGGGGTCATGGACATGGGCAGCACTCAGCCTCATTCATTGCAGGAACCGAGATTTGGGCTCAGGGTTGCCTATCGCTGCTTGGCCCTGTGACGAAATTAGCCTGGTTCAGGGCAGGGACCAAGACATGGCTTCAGAAGTACTCGTCGTTGTCTTGAACAAGGGCAGGACCCAAGAGGGTCAGTGTAGGCAGCGAAATGGGGCTCATGAGTATTTGCCGAGGTTTAACAAGGCCAGGACCCAGACTGGTTCGTGGCGGGGACCGAGCTTGTGGCTCAGCAGTGTTTGCAAGGGTCTTGCACAAGGTCAGGACCCCGCCTTGTGCAGTACAGCCTTCGCTGAGGCTTCAAGGTGGGTAGGACTTAGCCTGGTTCAGTAGAGGGACCGAGATGTGGGCTCAGGAGTATTAGTCATGGGCTGGAAAAGGGGCATGACCGAGCATGGTCAGTGCAGGGATGGAAAGGTGGGCTCAGGAGTGTTTGTCGGGGTCTTGCACAAAGGCATGTCGTGCAGCAAGATGCGGGATCTGGAGTGTTTCCTGGGGATTAACCAAGGGAAGGACAGAAATGGAGGAGCCTGGGAGGCTACAGTACATGGGTCACTAAGGGTCTGACACGATTGAGCGACTTCACTTTCACTGTTCACTTTCATGCACTGGAGAAGGAAATGGCAACCCACTCCTGTGTTCTTCCGTGAGAGTCCCAGGGACAGAGGAATATGTTGGGCTGCTGTCTATGGAGTCGCACAAAGTCGGATTCGACTGACGTGACTTAGCAGCAGCAGCAGTTTATATGTAACATTTTTCTTTTTGTTGATGTATATTAACATGAGTATTATATTAGTTTTGGGTGTGCACTATAAAGATTTTATATTTTACATATGTTAAGAAATGGTTGCTATTCTAAATCTGTATAACATTTAACCCTACGTAGTTACTGAATGTTTTTCTTGTAGTGAAAGCTATTAAGATCTACTCTTTTACCTATTGAGATATAAGGTACAATATTGCTATCATCATTAATCTTAATTTAGTATTTTGAGACCAGTGGATATTGTGAAGGGTTGACAATGCATTCTTTGTATAATCTTCCTGACATTTCTATGAGGCTGGTACTAATTATTTACATGTTTAAGATTAGAAAATTTAGACATGTAAGTGCTAATGCAAGCCAAGGTGACTGACGATACGTGGTGAGCTGAGAGCTGTACACAGATAGTGTAG
Organism: Nanger granti; assembly: GCA_006408635.1. Classification (NCBI taxonomy): domain Eukaryota; kingdom Metazoa; phylum Chordata; class Mammalia; order Artiodactyla; family Bovidae; genus Nanger; species Nanger granti. The sequence goes on from SJYD01055682.1 coordinate 111,550, forward strand.
CAACAGTGTACACAACTACATAATAGGTGTTGGCAGTAAACCATCTAGTGCCCTTGAGAGAGATTTTCAATACCACAAATCTGGTTGTCTTCCTATTTTTCTCCACTTCTCACTAAAGTTTTCTTTCCATCTCCTCTCTTTAGACTTCCTGCTATTCAGTCAACAATATTTAATTACCATCTCAAGATCAGGGTCTTGTACAAGAGAAAACACCCAACTGATCATATTTATGTTCAAGGCAATTCCTGGAGGCATCAATCACTCTTCAGAAGTTATTAACAGATGCTACTACTACTACTACTACTACTACTGAGTCACTTCAGTCTAATTATTAATAAAAAAAATGACATTTAAAACTGAAAGACCATGATATCTGTTCATTTTGTCTTCAACGCTCATGTTTTCTTATTGATTTGCAAAAGTTCTTCATTATTAAAAGACCCATTATATTTAAAAAACCCATTGTATAATAAGCATGATTCAGACATCTCTCCAAATTTTTGTCTGCTTTAAAAATTTTATATGTGCATGTGTATACAGAAGCTTCCATTTCCTTGGAGACTGTAAGAAACTGTCTCAATAGAACCTGTCTGCAGAGAGGAATTGAGTAAGCAACTACTACATATTCTCCCAGGTCTATGTTTGCTCATGTAATCCATAATTAGTGGGAAAATACTTCTTTTGCCTATTCTCTACATTTCTCCAATTTAACTTGTAATCTAATCAAGGAAATAAAAACTACAGCAGTGTTGATAGTAAAGCCATTTTGGAATACTAACATTTTTCTGTCAGAGCTTAACAAGTGCACTCCTTACAGTACATTCACCCTATTCTTTTACACACTCAACAGAAATGCAAAATATGCACACAATAACACATGTACACAGATTTTTACAGCAGTAGTGTACACCTTGAACTCAAACTGGAAAGTACTCAAATGCCTATAACCAGAAAGATAGATACAGAAATTGTAGCACATTAATACTGTGGCATATACTAGTATATGAGGGCCTTAGGTGTGTATCTGTACCTAATATTTTACTTCTTGGCCTGGGTGCTAGTAAAATGGCCACAATAAGTTTATCAAAATTGATCATACTTTACAGCTTAGACACATGCACTCTATGTGTACCTCAAACATAAATTTTTCCTTTAAAACCTTTTAAGTCATCTTCATGCAGCATAAAGATCAGTCCCCCAAATGATGGTACTGTAGGTAGAGGCTTTGGGGAGCTGATGAGACCCTTCAGTTCAGTTCAGTTCACTCACTCAGTCGTGTCTGACACTTTGCGATCCCATGAATCGCAGCATACCAGGCCTCCCTGTCCATCACCAACTCCCGGAGTTCACTCAAACTCACATCCATCAGGCCAGTGATGCCATTCAGCCATCTCATCCTCTGTCATCCCCTCTTCCTCCTGCACCCAATCCCTCCAAGCACTGGAGTCATTTCCAATGAGTCAACAATTCTCATGAGGTGGCCAAAGTACTGGAGTTTCAGCTTTAGCATCATTCCTTCCAAAGGACACCCAGGACTAATCTCCTTTAGAACAAGTAAAAATAACACCACACAAAAAACAAAGCATCTACTTCAGCTCAGAACAAAACAACCACACAAATACGTTCCCTAGAGCCAATCGTTGGAGGAGGAAATGGCAACCCACTCCAGTATTCTTGCCTGGAGAATCCCAGGGACAGAGGAGCTTAGTGAGCTGCCGTCTATGGGGTCGTACAGAGTTGGACACGACTGAAGCAACTTAGCAGAAGTAGTAGCAGCACCAGAGCCAATCATTTACTTTAACATCCAGAAGAAATGCTTTCTCCATACTTCCAAGGTCAACAGACAAAAATCTCAGTTCAGTTCTGTTCAGTCGCTCAGTTGCTCAGTTCAGTTGCTCAAACTGCAGCACCCCAGGCCTTCCTGTCCACCACCAATTGCCGGAGTTTACTCAAACTCATGTCCATTGAGTCGGTGATGCCATTCAACCATCTTATCCTCTGTTGTCCCCTTCTCTTTCACCTTTAATCTTTCCCATCATCAGGGTCTTTTCCAATGACTCAGTTCTTTGCATCAGGTGGCTAAAGTATTGGAGTTTCAGCTTCAGCCTCAGTCCTTCCAGTGACTATTCAGGACTGATTTCCTTTAGGATGGTTTGGTTGAATCTCCTTCCTGTCCAAGGGACTCTCAAGAGTCTTCTCCAACACCACAGTTCAAAAGCATCAATTCTTTGGCATTCAACTTCTTTATAGTCCAACTCTCACATCCACACATGACTACTGGAAAAACCATAGCTTAAACTAGATGGATCTTTGCTGGCAAAATAATGTGTCTGCTTTTTAATCTGCTATCTAGATTGGTCATAACTTTTCTTCTTAGAAGAGTAAATGTCTTTTAATTTCTTGGCTGCAATCAACATCTGCAGTGATTTTGAAGCCCTCAGAAAGCAGAGACATTACTTTGCTAACTAAGGTCCGTCTATGGGTTTTCCTGTGGTCACGTATGGATGTGAGAGTTGGACTGTGAAGAAGGCTGAGTGCTGAAAAACTGATGCTTTTGAACTGTGGTGTTGGAGAAGACTCTTGAGAGTCCCTTGAACTGCAAGGAGATCCAGCCAGTCCATTCTGAAGGAGATCAGCCCTGGGTGTTCTTTGGAAAGAATGATGCTAAAGCTGAAACTCCAGTACTTTGGCCACCTCATGCGAAGAGTTGACTCATTGGAAAAGACTCTGATGCTGGGAGGGAATGGGGACAGGAGAAGAAGGGGACGACCAAGGATGAGATGGCTGGATGGCATCATGGACTCGATGGATGTGAGTCTGAGTGAACTCCGGGAGTTGGTGATGGACAGGGAGGCCTGGTGTGCTGCGATTCATGGGGTCTCAAAGAGACGGACACAACTGAGCAACTGAACTGAACTGAACTGAAAATAAAGTCTGTCGCTGTTTCCACTTTTTCCCCATCTATTTGCCATGAAGTGATGGGACCAGATGCCATGATCTTAGTTTTCTGAATGTTGAGTTTTCAGTCAACTTTTCCCCTCTCCTCTTTCACTTTCATCAAGAGACTTTTTAGTTCTTCCCTTTCTGCCATAAGAGTGGTGTCATCTGCATATCTCAGGTTATTGATATTTCTCCCAGCAATCTTGATTCCAGCTTATGCTTCATCCGGCCCAATGTTTCTCATGATGTACTCTGCATATAAGTTAAATAAGCAAGGTAACAATATACAGCCTTGATGTACCCCTTTCCGTATTTGGAGCCAGTCTGTTGTTTCATGTCCAGTTATAACTGTTGATTCCTGACCTGTATACAGAATTCCAGCTTGTGCTTCTTCCAGTCCAGCATTTCTCATGATGTACTCTGCATACAAGTTAAATAAGCAGGTGACAATATACAAGCTTGAGGTACACCATTTCCTATTTGAAACCAGTCCAGCTGTAACTGTTGCTTCCTGACCTGCATATAGGTTTGTCAAGAGGCAGGTCAGGTGGTCTGGTCTTCCCACCTCTTTCAGAATTTTGCACAGTTCATTGTGATCCACACAGTCAAAGGCTTTGGCATAGTCAATAAAGCAGAAATAGATGTTTTTCTGGAACTCATTTGTCTTTTTGATGATCCAGTGGATGTTGGCAATTTGATCTCTGGTTCCTCTGCCTTTTCTAAAACCAGCTTGAACATCTGGAAGTTAACAGTTCACATACTGTTTAAGCCTGGCTTGAAGAATTTTGAGCATTACTTTTCTAGTGTGTGAGATGAGTGCAATTGTGCAGTAGTTGAAGCGTTCTTTGGCATTGCCTTTCTTTGGGACTGGAATAAAACTGACCTTTTCCAGTCCTGTGGCCACTACTGGGTTTTCAAAATTTGCTAAGTGCAGCACTTTCACTGCATCATCTTTTAGGATTTGAAATAGCTCAACTGGAATTCTATCACCTCCACTAGCTTTGTTTGTAGTGATGCTTCCTAATGCACAGTTCATTGTGATCCACACAGTCAAAGGCTTTGGCATAGTCAATAAAGCAGAAATAGATGTTTTTCTGGAACTCATTTGTCTTTTTGATGATCCAGTGGATGTTGGCAATTTGATCTCTGGTTTCTCTGCCTTTTCTAATACCAGCTTGCACATCTGGAACTTCATATTGCATGTATTGTTGAGGCCTGGCTTGGAGAATTTTGAGCATTACTTTATTAGCGTGTGAGATGAGTGCAATTGTGTGGCAGGATTATGAAATAGAGACCAGTGCAAGTTTAATGCATGAATCAGGACACTCAAATCCAGTGCTCTGGGACAACCCAGAGGGAAAGGGTGGGGGTGGAGGCGGTAGGGGGCATTCACAATGGGGGGACATATATGCACTTGTGGCTGATCCATGTCAATGTATGGCAAAACATCACAACATTGTAAACGAATTATCTTCAATTAAAATAAATTACTTAATTTTAAAAAAGAAGATCTCAGAGAACCTGCTAACCTGTTCCTCTGTATGAGAACACAGAGAGAAGACAGTCATTTATAAACTGAAAAAGAAAAGTCTTTACAACAATGGTCCCAGGTCCCTACAAAGACCAAGATGAACAGTAGGATATAGGGGGTGGATGAGCGAAGCGTCATCCATATTTACAGCCAGTCCTCACTGGTCACATTACCGCCTGAGTTCTGCCTCCTGTTAGATCAGCAGCGGCATTAGATTATCATAGGAACTTGAACAATGATCAGTTCTGTGAACTGCACACAGAAGGTATCTATGTTGCAAGCTCCTTTTGAGAATCGAAAGCCTGATGATCTGAGGTGGATCTGATTGGTGATGCTAGCACTGTCCTCAGTGATGCAAAAACAGATTACCATTGGCAGAAAGATTTGACTGCACAAAGTCATGATGCGTCAAACAGACACCTTTCAAAAATCTATCACTGACAGGCAAGTAATAATCGACTTACATCTGGTGCAGGTTTTAAGTCAAAACCCGACACTTGTTTTAGTGCATTCATGGTCTCCCATTATTTAATTTACCGCTTCCAGCGCTGCCTCTTCCCTGTACTGCACTTGTGTTGGTCCCATTTTTCATTAGCTCACAAGCTAACGCTACCCAAAACAAGTGAAAAATAAATGTCTCGGGAGAGCTTCTTTGAAAGGGGTGAACACTCAATGATGAGAAAGCAGAAGACTCTGTGACTGCCATCACAAGGCAAGTGACATTTAAAAGAAGATACCAAGAATCCTCCATGTTCATTACAACAGCGGATTCATACTCTCCAAGCCCACTTTGTATATGCGATGACTGGTTATCCAACAAAGTCACAAAATCATCAAAACTACTTCACCAGATGGAGATCAAGCACCTTGCATTAAAAGAACAACTCTTTTGAGTTTTCCAGAAGAAAAAAAAAAAAAAACTGAACACAAAACTAGAAGCAACTGTTGAAGTCCACCACTTCACTGAACGTGTCTGCACTAAGAGCACCATTCTTACTGGCTGACTTCATTGCTAAGGCTAAGAAGCACTTTACTGTCGGTGAGGGGTTGACCCTGCCTGCTGCTAAAGACATTGGTTGTGAATTTTAGGAGAAGTTGCAGTTCTAAAGTTGCCACACATTCCTCTGTTGCATAGATCCATTACTGCTGCTAAGTCGCTTCAGTTGTGTCTGACTCTGGTGACTCCCCAGACAGCAGCCACCAGGCCCTCCTGTCCCTGGGATTCTACAGGCAAGTATACCGCGGTGGGTTGCCATTTCCTTCTCCAATGCATGAAAGGGAAAGGGAGCAGAGCTAGAATAATTTCACAATTTGTCTGGAAATGCAAAAAACCTCATTGACTAGCCTGAGCAATCTTGAGGAAGAAGAATGCAACTGGAGGAATCCACCTGCCTGACTTCAGGCTCTCCTACAAAGCCACAGTCATCAAGACAGTATGGTACTGGCACAAAGACAGAAATATAGATCAATGGAACAAAATAGAAAGCCCAGAAATAGACCCAGGCATCAGTGGACACGTGATCTTTGACAAAGGAGGCAATAATACACAGTGGAGAAAAGACAAGTGGTGCTGGGAAAACTGGCCAACCACTTGTAAAAGAATGAAACTAGAACACTTTCTAACACCATACACAAAAATAAACTCAAAATGGGTAAAAGATCTAAACGTAAGACCAGAAACTGCAAAACTCCTAGAGAAGAACATAGGCAAAACATTCTCTGACACAAATCGCAGCAGGATCCTCTTTGACCCACCTCCCAGAATATTGGAAATAAAAGCAAAATAAACAAATGGGACCTCGTTAAAATTAAAAGCTTCTGCACAACAAGAGAAACTATAAGCAAGGGGGAAAGGCAGCCTTCAGAATGGGAGAAAATAATAGCAAATGAAGCAACTGACAAAGAACTGACCTCAAAAATATACAAACAAACTCCTGCAGCTCAATTCCAGAAAAATAAATGACCCAATCCAACCAGTCTATTCTAAAGATCAGTCCTGGGTGTTCTTTGGAAAGAATGATGCTAAAGCTGAAACTCCAGTACAATGGCTACCTCGTGCGAAGAGTTGATTCATTGGAAAAGACTCTGATGCTGGGAGGGATTTGGGACAGGAGGAGAAGGGGACAACAGAGGATGAGATGGCTGAATGGCATTACAGACTCGATGGACGTGAGTGTGAGTGAACTCTGAGAGTTGGTGATGGACAGGGAGGCCTGGCATGCTGCGATTCATGGGGTCACAAAGAGTTGGGCACGACTGAGTGCCTGAACAGAACTGAACTGAATCAAAAAATGGGCCAAAGGACAAAGGAGGAGAAGGGGACAACAGAGGATGAGATGGCTGAATGGCATTACAGACTCGATGGACGTGAGTGTGAGTGAACTCTGAGAGTTGGTGATGGACAGGGAGGCCTGGCATGCTGCGATTCATGGGGTCACAAAGAGTTGGGCACGACTGAGTGCCTGAACAGAACTGAACTGAATCAAAAAATGGGCCAAAGGACAAAACAGACATTTCTCCAAAGAAGACATACAGATGGCTAACAAACACATGAAGAGATGCTCAACATCACTCATTATCAGAGAAACGCAAATCAAAACTACAGTGAGGTACCATTTCACGCCAGTCAGAATGGCTGCGATCCGAAAGTCTGCCAGCAATAAATGCTGGAGAGGGTGTGGAGAAAGGGAACCCTCTTACACTGTTGGTGGGAATGCAAACTAGTACAGCCACTATGGAGAACAGTGTGGAGATTCCTTTAAAAACTGGAAATAGAACTGCCTTATGACCCAGCAATCCCGCTGCTGGGCATACACACGGAGGAAACTAGAACTGAAAGAGCCACGTGTGTCCCAATGTTCCTCACAGCCTTGTTTATAATAGCCAGGACATGGAAGCAACCTAGATGTCCACTAGCAGACGAATGGATAAGAAAGCTGTGGTACCTATACACAACTTTTATTCAGCCATTAAAAAGAATATGTTTGAATCAGTTCTAATGAGGTGGATGCAACTGGAGCCTATTATACAGAGTGAAGTAAGCCAGAAAGAAAAACATTAATATAGTATACTAACACTGTGAAAGTGCTGCACTCAATATGCCAGCAAATTTGGAAAACTCAGCAGTGGCCACAGGACTGGAAAAGGTCAGTTTTCAGTCCAGTCCCAAAGAAGGGCAACGTCAAAGAATGCTCAAACTACCGCACAATTGCACGCATCTCACATGCTAGTTAAGTAATGCTCCAAATTCTCCAAGCCAGGCTTCAGCAATACATGAACCGTGAACTTCCTGATGTTCAAGCTGGTTTTTAAAAAGGCAGAGGAACCAGAGATCCAATTGCCAACATCCGCTGGATCATGGAAAAAGCAAGAGAGTCCCAGAAAAACATCCATTTCTGCTTGATTGACTATGCCAGAGCCTTTGACTGTGTGGATCACAATAAACTGTGCAAAATTCTGAGAGAGATGGGAAGACCAGACCACCTGACCTGCCTCTTGAGAAACCTGTATGCAGGTCAGGAAGCAACAGTTACAGCTGGACATGGAACAACAGACTGGTTCTAAATAGGAAAAGGAGTACGTCAAGGCTGTATATTGTCACCCTGCTTATTTAACTTAAATAAGTTCAAACTCGTACATCATGAGAAAGACTGGACTGGAAGAAGCACAAGCTGGAATCAAGGTTGCCAGGAGAAATCTCAATAACCTCAGACATGCAAATGACACCACCCTATTGGAGAAAGTGAAGAGGAACTAAAAAGCCTCTTGATGAAAGTGTAAGAGGAGAGTGAAAAAGTTGGCTTAAAGCTGAACATTCAGAAAATGAAGATCATGGCATCTGGTCCCATCATTTCATGGGAAATAAATCAGGAAACAGTGGAAACATTGACAGAATTTATTTTGGGGGGCTCCAAATCACTGCGGGTGGTGACTGCAGCCATGAAATTAAAAGACACTTACTCCTTGGAAGAAAAGTTATGATTAACCTAGTTGGCATATTCAAAAGCAGAGATATTATTTTGCCTACTAAGATCTGTCTAGTTAAGGCTACGGTTTTTCCAGTAGTCATGTATGGATGTGAGAGTTGGACTGTGAAGAAGGCTGAGTGCCGAAGAACTGATGCTTTTGCACTGCGGTGTTGGAGAAGACTCTCGAGAGTCCCTTGGACTGCAAGGAGATCCAACCAGTCCATTCTGAAGGAGATCAGCCCTGGGTGTTCTTTGGAAGGAATAAATCTAAAGCTGAAAGTCCAGGACTTTGGCCACCTCATGAGAAAAGTTGACTCATTGGAAAAGACTCTGATGCTGGGAGAGACTGGGGGCAGGAGGAGAAGGGGACGACCGAGGATGAGATGGCTGGATGGCATCACGGACTCGATGGACGTGAACCTGAGTGAACTCCGGGAGTTGGTGATGGACAAGGAGGCCTGTGAGATTCATGCGGTCTCAACGAGTCAGACACGACTGAGCGACTGAACTGAACTGAACACATATATATGGTATTTAGCAAGATGGTAATGAAAACCCTGTATGCGAGACAGCAAAAGAAACACAGATGTATAGAACAGTCTTTTGGACTCTGTGGGAGTGGGTGATGGTGGGATGAAGCGGGAGAATGGCATTGAAATATGTATAATATCATATGTGAAACGAATCACCAGTCCAGGTCCAATGCATGATACAGGATGCGCGGGGCTGGTGCACTGGCTTAGTATGGGGAGGGAAGTGGGAGGGGCGTTCAGGATGCAAAACACATGTACACCCATGGCAGATTCCTGTGATGTATGGCAAGACTAATACAATATTTAAAGTAATTAGCCTCCAATTAAAATAAATAAATTTATGTTAAAAATAAAATAAAATTATAAATCCAAGAAAAAAGCCCCCCCAAAAGCCTAAGCCATTTATCTTTTACAAATTAATAATAAGGAAAACACTTTCCTTTTATTTTGCCTTCAGTTATTATTATTTTTATTTTACTTTACAATACTGTACTGGTTTTGCCATACATTGACATGAATCCGCTATGAGTGTACATGAATTCCCAGTCCTGAATCCCCCTCCTACCTCTCTCCCCATATCATCTCTCTGGGTCATCCCAGTGCACCAGCCCCAAGCATCCTGTATCCTGTATCGAACCTAGACTGGCGATTTGTTTTTTATATGATAGTATACATGTTCAATGCCATTCTCCCAAATCATCCCACCCTCTCCCTCTCCCACAGAGTCCAAAAGTCTGTTCTATACATCTGTGTCTCTTTTGCTGTCTCACATACAGGGTTATCATTACCATCCTTCTAACTTCCATATATATGTGTTAGTATACTGTATTGGTGGTTTCTTTCTGGCTTACTTCACTCTGTATAATCGGTTCCAGTTTCATTAATACCATCTTACTATGTGTAAATAACTCCTTTTAACATTTCTTACAGACCAGATATCTGCTGAGAATAAATTACCAAGTTTTTGTTCAAATGAGAATATCTACTTCTCCTTTATTGATGACAGATTATTTTCCTGGACATAGAAGCAAAGTTCAGTAGTTTTTTTTTTTTTAAGAAAACGTTTTATTTATCGACATATTGTACATGCAGTATGAATTTACCAGTTAAATTATATAATTAATTTATTTGTAATTTCTTCATAAGTTGCATAGCAATTACCATGCCATCATTATAAAATATTTTCATCATTCCAAATGGAAATACTGTCCAGTTGTCAGACTTTTTCACTTACCCCTTCACTTGGGCCCTGGCATCCACTCCTCTGTTTTCTGTCTAGTGAATTACCTAATCTGGGACAACTTCATTCATATGAATGGAATAATGCAAAATGCAACCTTTGTATCTGGGTTCTTTTAATTAACATAATCATTTCAGAACTGTAGCATGTTATAGTGTGTATCAGAATTCCTTTTATTTAGTGTCTGAATAATGTTGCATAGCATGCTTTACTTATTCAATCAACAGGTGATGGACATTTGAGTCATTTCAATTGTTTTTTCTCTTTTTAATTTATTTCTTGCTAAGCTTTATTTATAATTTCATAATTTTATTGTTTTTA
>SJYD01055682.1:122308-141062 GCA_006408635.1 Nanger granti
TCAGCCATATGTGTATATATATATATATATATATATATATGTATGTATATATATGTATGTGTATATACATATATCCCCACCCTCTTGTACTTCCCTCTCATCTCCCTGCCCATCTTACTCCTCTAGGTTGATACAGAGCCACTGTTTGAGTTTCCTGAGGCATTCAGAAAAAACCCAGTCATTCCCTATTTTACATATGGTCATGTAAGTTTCCCTGTAACTCTCTTCATACTTCTCACCCTCTCCTTCCCTCTCCCCATGTCTTCTATTCTGTTCTCTATGTCTCTTTTTCATTTTCAGCCCTACAAATAAATTCTTCAGTACCATCTTTCTAGATGCTGCATATATGCTGCTAAGTCATTTCAGTCATGTCCGACTCTGTGCAACCCCATAGACGGCAGCCCACTAGGCTCCCCTTTCCCTGGGATTCTCAAGGCAAGAACACTGGAGTGGGTTGCCATTTCCTTCTCCAGTGGATGAGAATGAAAAGTGAAAGTGAAGTCGCTCAGTAGAGTGTGACTCTTAGCGACTCCATGGACTATGGCCCATCAGGCTCCTCCATCTATGAGATTTTCCAGGCAAGAATACTGGAGTGGGGTGCCATTGCCTTCTGCATGCATATATGCATTAGTATACAATACTTATCTTCAGCTTTCTAACTTACTTCACTATGTATAATAGGCTCTAGAGTCATCCACCTGATTAGAACTGACTCAAATGTGTTCTTTTTTATGACTGAGTAATATTCCACTGAACACTGACCTTTTCCAGTCCAATGGTCAGTTTTCAGTCCAGACCCAGAAAACGCAATGCCAAAGAATATTCAAACCACTGTACAACTGCACTCATCTCACACGCTAGCAAAGAAATGTTCAAAATTCTCCAAGCAAGGCTTTAATAGTACATGAACTGGAACTCTGGGATGTTCAAACTCGATTTAGAAAAGGCAGAGGAATCAGACATTAAATTGCCAACATTTGTTAGATCATAGAACAAGGGAACTCCAGGAAAACATCTACTTCTGCTGTATTGATTTTGCCAATGCCTTTGACTGTGTAGATCTCTGCAAACTATGGAAAATTCTTCAAGAGAGGGGAATATCGGGCCAACTTACCTGCCTCTTGAGAAATCTGTATGCAGGTCAAGAAACAGCTGTTATAATGGGACATGGAATGACAGTCTGGGTCCAAATCGAGAAAGGAGGACGTCACAGCTATAGAATGTCATCCTGATTATTTAACTTTTAGGCATCATGCAAAATGCTGGGCTAGATGAAACGCAAGCTGCAGTTAAGACTGTGAGGAGAAATATCAACAACCTGAGATACTCAGAGGATGCCACCCTTATGGCAGAAAGTGAAGAGGACCTAAAGAGTCTCTTGATGAAAGTGAAAGAGAGTGAAAAATTCGGCTTAAAACTCCACATTTATAAAGCTCAGGTGATGGCATCCAGTCCCATCACTTTTCATGGCAAATAGGTGGGGAAACAATGCAAACAGTCACAGATTTTATTTGGGGGTGCTCCAAAATCACTGCAGATGGTGACTGCGGCATGATATTAAAAGACTCCTGCTCCTTCGAAGAAAAGCTATGAGCAACCTATTCTCCATTCTCCAGGCAAGAACACTGGAGTACCTTGCCATTGCCTTCTCCAAGATCTGGGATACCTAGCGGCAGGAGACCTAGATAGACCTTTCCCCAAAGACGACATAGAGATGGCCAACAGACAGCATGAAAAGATGCTCCACATCACCAATAAAAGGAAATACAAATCAAAACCACACTGGGGTATCNATCTGGGATACCTAGCGGCAGGAGACCTAGATAGACCTTTCCCCAAAGACGACATAGAGATGGCCAACAGACAGCATGAAAAGATGCTCCACATCACCAATAAAAGGAAATACAAATCAAAACCACACTGGGGTATCACGTCACACCAGGCAGAATGGCTATTATTAAAAAGTCTGAGGATAATAAATGCCAGAGAAGGGGTGGGGAAAAACTGAACCTCCTACACTGTTGGTGGGAATGTAAGTTGAGAACATTGTGGAGGGTCCTTTAAAACCTGAAAAGAGAGCTACCATATGATCCAGCAATCCCATTCCTGGGCATATATCCAGAGAAGAACAGGATTCAAAAAGATACATGCAGCCCAAAGGTTCATAGCAGCATTATTTAGAATAGCCAGGACATGGACGCAACCTAGATGTCCATCAACAGATGTATGGATAAAGAAGATGTATGAAGTAGCCCCCAGCTTGGGCCACGGTCACCACTCCATGAGTACCCTCAGCTGAGGTCAGGGTCTGGAGATCACAGTTCTGGCCAGGGGGCAGGCTCGAGGCTCCTGAGAGCACAGGCACTCTGATGCCCACCTGGCACCCTTACCTTCATCCTTTGTATTATATTTGGGAATTTCTTTTTCAAATCTTGCACACCTTCTGGAGGGTGGGGGTGGAGATGGTATGGGGCATTCAGAATTGGGGGGACACATGTGCACCTGTGGCTGATTCATGTCAATGTATCGCAAAAATCACAATATTGTAACTGAATTATCCTCAAGTTAAAATAAATTACTTAATTTTAGAAAAGATCTCAGAGAACCTAGTAACCCATTCCTCTGTATGAGAACACAGAGAGAAGACAGTCACTTATAAATTGAAAAAATAAAAGGCCTTTCAGTAACAGTCCAATGTCAATGTATGGCAAAAAATCACAATATTGTAAATGAATTATCCTCAAGTTAAAATAAATTACTTAATTTTAGAAAAGATCTCAGAGAACCTAGTAACCCATTCCTCCATATGAGAACACAGAGAGAAGACAGTCACTTATAAACTGAAAAACTAAAAGGCCTTTCAGTAACAGTCGCTAGGTCCCTGTAATGACCAGGCTGAACAGTAAGATATAAGGGGTGGGTGAGTGAAGCTTCATCCATATTTACAGCCAGTCCTCATTGCTCACATTATTGCCTGGGTTCTGCCTCTTGTTAGATCAGCAGTGGCGTTAGATTATCATAGGAACTTGAACAGTCCTTGAAATGCACACAGAAGGTATCTATATTGCAAGCTCCTTTTGAGAATCAAAAGCCTGATGATCTGAGGTGGATCTGAGTTGGTGATGCTAGCACAGTCTTCAGTGATGCAAAAACCAATTACTATTAGCAGAAAGATTTGACTGTACAAACTTGATATGTCAACTGTTTGCAGACTCCTATCAAAACTCTATCACTGACATGCAAGTAATAACTGAATTCTATCTGGTGCAGGTTTTAAGTCAAAACCTGACACTTGTTTTAGTGCATTCCTGGTCTCCCACTATTTTATTTACCACTTCCAGCCCTGCCTCTTCCCCGTACTGCACTTGTGTTTTCATTAGCTCACAAGCTAACACTACCCAAAACAAGTAAAAAATAAATGTCTCGAGAGAGCTTCTTTGAAAGGGGCGAAGACCCAAAGATGAGAAAGCACAAGACTCTATGATTGTCAACACAAGGCAAGTGGCATTTAAAAGAAAATACCAAGAATCCTCCATGTTCATTACAACAAGGGATTCATACTCTCCAAGCTCACTTTGTACATGTGATGATTGGTTATCCAACAAAGTCAAAAAATCGTCAAAACTACTTCACTAGATGGAGATCAAGCATCTTGCATCAAAAGTTTCCAAAAGAAAAAAAAAAAACTGAACACAAGGAATAGAAGCAACTGTTGAAGGCCACCACTTCACTGAACGTGTCTGCACTGAGAGCACCATACTTACTGGCTAACTTCATTGCTAAGGCTAAGAAGCGCTTTACTGTTGGTGAGGGGTTGATGCTGCCTGCTGCTAAAGACACTGGTTGTGAATTTCAGCAGACGCTGAAGTTCCAGTGGTGCCACAGATTCCTCTTTTGCCTAGAAACATTACTGCTGCTAAATCGCTTCAGTTGTGTCTGACTCTGTGTGGCTCCTCAGACAGCAGCCCACCAGGCCCTCCTGTCCCTAGGATTCTCCGGGTAAGTACACTGCAGTGGGTTGCCATTTCCTTCTCCAGTGCATCACATTGAAATGGGAAAGTGAGCAAAGCTAAAAAAATAATTTCACAATTTTTGTGGAAATACAAAAAACCTCAACTAGCCAAAGCAATCTTGAGGAAGAAGACTGCATTTGGAGGAATCCACCTGCCTGACTTCAGGCTATCCTACAAAGCCACAGTCATCAAGATAGTATGGTACTGGCACAAAGACAGAAATATAGATCAATGGAACAAAATAAAAAGCTCAGAAATAGATCCAGGCGTCTGTGGACACCTTATCTTTGACAAAGGAGGCAAGAATACACAATGGAGAAAAAACAATCTCTTTAACAAATGGTGCTGGGAAAACTGGTCAACCACTCGCAAAAGAAGGAAACTAGAACACTTTCTAACACCATACACAAAAATAAACTCAAAATGGGTTAAAGATCTAAATGTAACACCAGAAACTGCAAAACCCCTAGAGGAGAACACAGGCAAAACATTCTCTGACACAAATCACAGCAGGATCCTCTACGACCCACCTCCCAGAAAATTGGAAATAAAAGCAAAAATAAACAAATGGGGCCTAGTTAAAAATAAAACCTTCTGCACAACAAGGGAAACTATGAGCAAGGGGGAAAGGCAGCTTTTAGAATGGGAGAAAATAATAGCAAATGAAGCAACTGACAAAGAATTAACCTCAAAAATACACAAGAAACTCCTGGAGCTCAATTCCAGAAAAGTAAATGACCCAATCCAACCAGTCCATTCTAAAGGAGATCAGTCCTGGGTGTTCTTTGGAAGGAATGATGCTAAAGATGAAAACTCCAGTACTCCAAAAAAGGCCAAAAAACAAAGCCCTAGCAAGCATTTATTTTTTACCAATTAATAATAAGGAAAAAACTTTCTTTTTATTTTGCCTTCATTTATAGAAAGGGAATGCCAAAGAATGCTCAAACTTCTGCGCACTTGCACTCATCTCACACGCTAATAAGGTAATGGTCAAAATTCTCCAAGGCAGGCTTCTGGAATGTGTGAACCTTGAACTTTCAGACGTTCAAGCTGGATTTAGAAAAGGCAGAGGAACCAGAGATCAAATTGGCAATATCATTACTGCGCACTTGTACTCATTTCACAGGCTAATAAGGTAATGGTCAAAATTCTCCAAGGCAGGCTTCTGGAATGTGTGAACCTTGAACTTCCAGACGTTCAAGCTGGATTTAGAAAAGGCAGAGGAAGCAGAGATCAAATTGGCAATATCTGCTGGATCATCAAAAAAGGAAGAACGTTCCAGAGAATCATCTATTTCTGCTTTATTGACTATGCCAAAGCCTTTGACTGTGTGGATCACAATAAACTGTGCGAAATTCTGAAAGAGATGGGAAGACCAGACCACCTCACCTGCCTCTTGAGAAAGCTATACGCAGGTCAGAAAGCAACAGTTAGAACTGGACATTGAACAACAGACTGGTTCCAAGTAGGAAAAGGAGTTCATCACTCTGCTTATTTAACCTCTGTGCAGAGTACATCATGAGAAAGGCTGGGCTGGAAGAAGCACACGCTGGAATCAAGATTGCCAGGAGAAATCTCAATAACCTCAGATATGCAGATGACAGCCACCCTTATGGCAGAAAGTGAAGAGGAACTAAAAAGCTTCTTGATGAAAGTGAAAGCGGAGAGCAAAAATGTTGGCTTAACACTCAACATTCAGAAAGTGAAGATCATGGCATCTGGTCCCATCACTTCATGGGAAATAGATGGGGAAACAGTGGAAAGAGTGTCAGGCTTTTTTTGGTGGGGGGCGTGGCAGGGGGCTCTAAAATCACTGCAGATGGTGACTGCAGCCATGAAATTAAAAGACGCTTACTCCATGGAAGAAAAGTTAAGACCAACCTAGATAGCATATTCAAAAGCAGAGACATTACTTAGTCAGCAAAGGTCCATCTAGTCAAGATTATGGTTTTTCCAGTGGTCATGTATGGATGTGAGAGTTATACTGTGAAGAAAGCTGAGTGCTGAAGAATTGGTGCTTTTGAACTGTGGTGTTGGAGAAGACTCTTGAGAGTTCCGTGGATGGCAAACTCACCAACCAGTCCATTCTAAAGGAGGTCAGCCCTGGGATTTCTTTGGAAGGCATGATGCTGAAGCTGATACTCCAGTACTATGGCCACCTCATGCGAAGAGCTGACTCATTGGAAAAGACTCTGATGCTGGGAGGGATGGGGGACAGGAAGAGTAGGGGACAACAGAGGATGAGATGGCTGGATGGCATCCCATACTCAATGGACATGAGTCTGAGGGAACTCCGGGAGTTGGTGATGGACAGGGAGGCCTGGTGTGCTGTGATTCATGGGGTCGCAAAGAGTCAAACACGAATGAGTGACTGAACAGAACTGAATACTCCATTGAAAACTGATTTTGTCCAGTCCGATGGTCAGTTTTCAGTCCAATCCCAGAAAACACAATGCCAAAGAATATTCAAACCACTGCACAACTACACTCTTCTCACACACTAGCAAAGTAATGTTTAAAATTCTCCAATCATGGCTTCAACAGTACATGAACCAGGAACTCCAAGATGTTCAAAGTCGATTTAGAAAGGCAGAGGAATCAGACATTAAATTGCCAACATTTGTTAGATCATAGAACAAGCAAGGGAACTCCAGGAAAACATCTACTTCTGCTGTATTGATTTTGCCAATGCCTTTGACTGTGTAGATCTCTGCAAACTTTGGGCAATTCTTCAGAGAGGGGACTATGAGACCAACTTACCTGCCTTTTGAGAAATCTGTATGCAGGTCAAGAAACAGCTGTTATAATGGGACATCGAACAACAGTCTAGGTCCCAATCAGGAAAGGAGTACATCAAAGCTGTATAATGTCACCCTGATTATTTAACTAATAGGCAGAATACATCATGCAAAATGCTGGGCTAGATGAAACACGAGCTGCAATTAAGACTGTGAGGAGAAATAACAACCTGAGATACTCAGAGGATGCCACCCTTATGGCAGAAAGTGAAGAGGACCGAAAGACTCTCTTGATGAAAGTGAAAGAGGGTGAAAAAGTCTGTTTAAAACTCAACATTTATAAAGCTCAGATGATGGCATCCAGTCCCATCACTTTTCATGGCAAATAGGTGGGGAAATAATGCAAACAGTCACAGATTTTATTTGAGGGTGCTCCAAAATCACTGCAGATGGTGACTGCAGCATGATATTAAAAGACTCCTGTGCCTTCAAAGAAAAGCTATGAGCAACCTATTCTCCATTCTCCAGGCAAGAACACTGGAGTACCTTGCCACTGCCTTCTCCAAAATCTGGGATACCTAGCGGCAGGAGACCTAGATAGACCTTTCCCCAAAGACGACATAGAGATGGCCAACAGACAGCATGAAAAGATGCTCCACATCACCAATAAAAGGAAATACAAATCAAAACCACACTGGGGTATCACGTCACACCAGGCAGAATGGCTATTATTAAAAAGTCTGAGGATAATAAATGCCAGAGAAGGGGTGGGGAAAAACTGAACCTCCTACACTGTTGGTGGGAATGTAAGTTGAGAACATTGTGGAGGGTCCTTTAAAACCTGAAAAGAGAGCTACCATATGATCCAGCAATCCCATTCCTGGGCATATATCCAGAGAAGAACAGGATTCAAAAAGATACATGCAGCCCAAAGGTTCATAGCAGCATTATTTAGAATAGCCAGGACATGGATGCAACCTAGATGTCCATCAACAGATGTATGGATAAAGAAGATGTATGAAGTAGCCCCCAGCTTGGGCCACGGTCACCACTCCATGAGTACCCTCAGCTGAGGTCAGGGTCTGGAGATCACAGTTCTGGCCAGGGGGCAGGCTCGAGGCTCCTGAGAGCACAGGCACTCTGATGCCCACCTGGCACCCTTACCTTCATCCTTTGTATTATATTTGGGAATTTCTTTTTCAAATCTTGCACACCTTCTGGGATCCAACCTGCTCTTAACTTGGGGATACTTCTGCCAGTGAAATTGCTGGATGAAAACGCGACACCAGGGTCATCGAGGTGGTTCTAGTGGAAACCAAAGCAAGCGATCGCAAAGCTGCAGAAAAAGATTAAACATTTGAGATTTCAGCAAGATAACCACAAGTGTACTGTTTTTCCCAAAGGCAGAATGAAATGTCTGCTCCTTTGCTATGCTATCACTTGGGAGATTATGCAATAAATGCCTTCCTAGCTTCATGGGGCACATTTTAAGGGGAAAAACAAAAACAGTGAGTGCATGTTCAGTCAATAAGTCATGTTCCACTCTTAGCGACCTTATGGACGGTAGCCCGCCAGGTCCCTCTGTCCATGAGATTCTCCAGGCAAGAATATTGGAGTGGGCTGCCATTGTCTTCTCTAAGCAATCTTACCCACCCAGGGATTGAAACTGCTTCTCCTTCTGGCAGATTCTTTACCCCTGGGCCACCTGGGAATCCAAAACATCCAACAGAGGTACTTGTAAGAGATTCTTAGATGGGACTTCCCTTGTGGTCCAGTGGTTAAGACTCCATGCTGCAAATGCAGGGGGCACAGTTTTGATCACTGCTCAGGGGAACTCAAGGGCATGGCATCCCACTCCAGTATTCCTGCCTGGAGAATCCCATGGACAGAGGGGCCTGGCTGGCTACAGTCCATGATATTGCAAAGAGTTGGGACAGGACTGAAGTGACTTAGCACACAGGCAAACATATGGGATTGCAAACAGATGGACACCATTGAAGTGACTTGGCACCCACAGGTTAACTAAGATCACACACGCTGTGCAGCACAGCCAAAAGATAAAAAATAAAGGCATTTTCCCCTACCAGAAATGTGTAACAAGGGATTTTTAAAAAAAAAAAGAAAGAAAAAGGTTGTTAGGGAAGGCATGGTGAACTTGAATGTCTAACAAGCTCTCCGTACAGTGCTGAATCTGTTGGTTCATTTGACAGCACATTGTTAGAACCAGGGAATAAAATGACAGTCAGGAGAATCCAGATACTATAGGAGAGTCCAGATACCTTTATACCACAATAAACTTTATCTCTCTGTTGGGAAGATCCCCTGAAGAAAGAAGAAGAGGAGAAGCAAATGGCAACCCCACTCCACTAGTCTTGCCTGGAGAATCCCATAGACAGAGGAGCCTGGTGGCCTCTGGTCTGTGGGTCACAAAGATCGCTACTTAGCATAGACACACAAAGAATATCCCATTTCCTCCTTCTCACTCCCAGTACAGTCACAGTCATACACACACACACAATTTTTTGGTGGGGGGCGTGGGGGGGGGGCTCCAAAATCACTGCAGATGGTTATTGCAGACACAGAGAAGGGCACTGCAGACGCCCGGGGGTTCAAAAAAGGTCACAGCAGCCATTGGCAGTTTCCCTCTGGTCTCCTGAGGACACGATTCTCACAGTGGGAGTGACTTTCCTTATATTTCAGAGGCTGTAAGTGGGTACTTCTTCCTCTTCTAGAATGTGACTCAACACGCACTGAACACAGAGCCACGGTCCAGGGAGGGGACACGTATGCCCGTGGACGATTCATACTGAGGTATGCCCCAAACCATCACAGCATCGTAAAGTATTCCTCTTCCAATTAAGATAAAGACATTTTTTAAAAGTCACACAATAAATCTCTTTCTCTTTTTGGGTGCCATTGTCAACGGAACTGACAGCCACACTCATTTATTTTTGCACTTCTCTGAGACACGAATGATACATATTCGTCACAGTTTCTAAGACGGTCCCACCACCGACAACACATGTATCGCTGCCAAGTAAAAAACAAAGCCAAAAACAAAGCCGAGCGCTGCATTCAGGGAAATGGCTAAGTGGGTGAACACAAATTTTGATCCCAAGGGAATTAAAATATTATCGTATCCAAACATATAATCACACTCCCAGGAGCTGCATATTTTACTTACATCTAAATCTGAAAGAAGAGCATGCAAGCATGCCTGCCAAGTTTTCCCCTTCATGTCTGACTCTTTGCCACCCCATGGACTGCAACCCTGCCAGGCTTCTTTGTCCATGGGATTCTCCAGGCAAGAATATTGCGGTGCGGTGCAGATCCTCCAGGGGATCTTCCTGACCCAGGGATCGAACCCATGTCTCTTACATCTTCAACATTGGCGGGTGGTTTCTTTACCACTAGGGTCACCTGGGAAGCCAACCCACCATAAAGCTGTTTCACTCAGCATTTATTTCCTCTTCTGGGACTTACATCCATCCCTTTATGCTTGGTGCCTTGAAGGCTCACTTACGGCTGTCGTGGGTACCATGTGATTGAAAAGCACCTTCAGATCAGTTCAGTTCAGTCGCTCAGTCATGTCCAACTCTTTGCAACCCCATGAACTACAGCACACCATGTCTCCCTGTCCATCATGATCTCCCGGAGTTCACCCAAACTCATGTCCATCAAGCTGGTGATGCCATCTAGCCATCTGATCCTCTATCGTCCCCTTCCCCTCCTACCCCCAGTTCCTCCAACATCAGAGTCTTTTCCAATGAGTCAACTCTTCACATGAGGTGGCCAAAGTATTGGACTTTCAGCTTTAGCATCAGTCCTTCCAAAGAGCATCCAGGACTGATCTCATTTAGAATGGACTGGTTCGATCTCCTTGCAGTCCAAGGGACTCTCAAGAGGCTTCTCCAACACCACAGTTCAAAAGCATCAATTCTTTGGCACTCAGCTTTCTCCACAGTTCAACTTTCATATCCATACATGACCACTGGAAAAACCATAGCCTTGACTAGACGGAACTTTGTTGCCAAAGTAATGTCTCTGGTTTGAATATGCTGTCTAGGTTGGTTATAACTTTCCTTTCAAGGATTAAGCATCTTTTAATTTCATGGCTACAGTCAACAGACAGTGATTTTGGAGCCCCAGATAATAAAGTCTGACACTGTTTCCACTGTTTCCCCATCTATTTCTGACGAAGTGATGGGACCGGATGCCATGATCTTTGTTTTCTGAATGTTGAGCGTAAGCTAACTTTTCACTCTCCTCCTTCACTTTCATCAAGAGGCTTTTTAGTTCCTCTTCAATTTCTGCCATGAGGGTGGTGTCATCTGCTTTTTAGTTCCTCTTCACTTTCTGCCATAAGGGTGGTTACTGAGATTTCTCCCAGCAGTCTTGATTCCAGCTTGTGCTTCTTCCAGCCCAGTGTTTCTCATGATGTACTCTGCATATAAGTTAAATAAGCAAGGTGACACTATACAGGCTTGACATACTCCTTTTCCTGCTTGGAACCAGTCTGTTGTTCCATGTCCAGTTCTACCTGTTGCTTCCTTACCCACATATAGGTTTCTCAAGAGGCAGGTCAGGTGATCTGGTATTCCCATCTCTAAGAATTTTCCACAGTTTATTGTGACCCACACAGTCAAAGGCTTTGGCATAGGCAATAAAGCAGAAATAGATGTTTTTCTGGAACTCTCTTCCTTTTTCGATGATCCAGCGGACGTTGTCAATTTGATCTCTGG
This sequence comes from Nanger granti, assembly GCA_006408635.1. NCBI lineage: Eukaryota > Metazoa > Chordata > Mammalia > Artiodactyla > Bovidae > Nanger > Nanger granti. The sequence continues at coordinate 133,802 of SJYD01055682.1, forward strand.
TTCCTATGCCTTTTCTAAAACCAGGTTGAACATCTGGAAGTTCACGGTTCATGTATTGCTGAAGCCTGGCTTGGAGAATTTTGAGCATTACTTTATTAGTGTGTGTGATGAGTGCAACTGTGCGATAGTTTGAGCATTCTTTGGCATTGCCTTTCTTTGGGACTGGAATGAAACTGACCCTTTTCAGTCCTGTGGCCACTGCTAAGTTTTCCAAACTTTGCTGGCATATTGAGTGTAGCACTTTCACAGCATCATCTTCCAGTATTTGAAATAGCTCAACTGGAATTCCACCACCTCCACTAGCTTTGTTCATAGTGATGCTTTAAAGATCCATTTGACTTCACATTCCAGGATGTCTGGCTCTAGGTGAGTGATCTTACCGTCATGATTATCTTGGTCGTGAAAATCTTTTTTGTACAATTCTTCTGTGTATTCTTGCCACCTCTTCTTAATATCTTCTGCTTCTGTTAGGGCCATACCATTTCTGTCCGGTATCGAGCTCACCTTCACATGAAATGTTCCCTTGGTATCCCTAACTTTCTTGAAGAGATCTCTAGTCTTTCCCATTCTGTTGGTTTCCTGTATTTCTTTGCACTGACTGCTGAGGGAGGCTTTCTTATCTCTCCTTGCTAGTCTTTGGAACTCTGCATTTCATATGCTTATATCTTTCCTTTTCTCCCTTGCTTTTTGCTTCTCTTCTTTTCATAGCTATTTATAAGGCCTCCCCAGACAGCCACTTTGCTTTTTTGCATTTCTTTGCCATGGCGATGGTCTTGATCCCTGTCTCCTGTAGTACAAAGTCATGATCCCCTCCATAGTTCATCAGGCACGCTATCATATCTAGCCCCTTAAATCTATTTCTCATCTTACAAGTCATCAAACAAAACAAAACAAAAAAAGATCATGTTCTGTTCCTAGACCTTTAAGTGGATTTCAGGACAGGGGCTTGCAATAAGAGGACAACAGCCCTCGTGGTTTTCTAGATCAGTTTTTCAGCTGATGCAGNTTTCTCATGATGTACTCTGCATATAAGTTAAATAAGCAAGGTGACACTATACAGGCTTGACATACTCCTTTTCCTGCTTGGAACCAGTCTGTTGTTCCATGTCCAGTTCTACCTGTTGCTTCCTTACCCACATATAGGTTTCTCAAGAGGCAGGTCAGGTGATCTGGTATTCCCATCTCTAAGAATTTTCCACAGTTTATTGTGACCCACACAGTCAAAGGCTTTGGCATAGGCAATAAAGCAGAAATAGATGTTTTTCTGGAACTCTCTTCCTTTTTCGATGATCCAGCGGACGTTGTCAATTTGATCTCTGGTTCCTATGCCTTTTCTAAAACCAGGTTGAACATCTGGAAGTTCACGGTTCATGTATTGCTGAAGCCTGGCTTGGAGAATTTTGAGCATTACTTTATTAGTGTGTGTGATGAGTGCAACTGTGCGATAGTTTGAGCATTCTTTGGCATTGCCTTTCTTTGGGACTGGAATGAAACTGACCCTTTTCAGTCCTGTGGCCACTGCTAAGTTTTCCAAACTTTGCTGGCATATTGAGTGTAGCACTTTCACAGCATCATCTTCCAGTATTTGAAATAGCTCAACTGGAATTCCACCACCTCCACTAGCTTTGTTCATAGTGATGCTTTAAAGATCCATTTGACTTCACATTCCAGGATGTCTGGCTCTAGGTGAGTGATCTTACCGTCATGATTATCTTGGTCGTGAAAATCTTTTTTGTACAATTCTTCTGTGTATTCTTGCCACCTCTTCTTAATATCTTCTGCTTCTGTTAGGGCCATACCATTTCTGTCCGGTATCGAGCTCACCTTCACATGAAATGTTCCCTTGGTATCCCTAACTTTCTTGAAGAGATCTCTAGTCTTTCCCATTCTGTTGGTTTCCTGTATTTCTTTGCACTGACTGCTGAGGGAGGCTTTCTTATCTCTCCTTGCTAGTCTTTGGAACTCTGCATTTCATATGCTTATATCTTTCCTTTTCTCCCTTGCTTTTTGCTTCTCTTCTTTTCATAGCTATTTATAAGGCCTCCCCAGACAGCCACTTTGCTTTTTTGCATTTCTTTGCCATGGCGATGGTCTTGATCCCTGTCTCCTGTAGTACAAAGTCATGATCCCCTCCATAGTTCATCAGGCACGCTATCATATCTAGCCCCTTAAATCTATTTCTCATCTTACAAGTCATCAAACAAAACAAAACAAAAAAAGATCATGTTCTGTTCCTAGACCTTTAAGTGGATTTCAGGACAGGGGCTTGCAATAAGAGGACAACAGCCCTCGTGGTTTTCTAGATCAGTTTTTCAGCTGATGCAGGAATTCCTTTCTGTGTTTTCTGAGAGATGGCCTTGGGTCAGGCACTTTCAGTAATAGATTGTTGATCCCACTGCTGTGTGACAAAGACAAGGGAAGGGGGGCTCCCCCTCATTTACAGCAGGGCTGGGCCACCGGCCGTTCTCCCCACTACTCCATTCTCTGCAACTTCGCAGAAAAAAAACCCCACTGCCACTTCCTCTCAAGTCCTATCTTTCTCAGACCAGACAAACACCCATGCTTCCTGGGATCCTGATCTCCAGAACCCTCGGTGTATCCTATGTTTACTCCTGGAATCCCTTCAGCTTGTGTGCCTCAAGGTTCTTATTAAAATATCCTACTGGGAGTGCAACATTGTATCCTGGGTGAGGTCCAACCAGGACCGGGAACACACAAGTCTGCAGAATGCAGCTTCAGGGATGAGCTTTTGTGGACTTCTAACCGCTCTGCTCCTTTCTGGTGTGTCACTGACTGACTAGTCCTCTGCATCTGATGCTGGTGTGTTAGGAGGTTTCCTGCATAAAACACAGGGGTTCCCATCCTCTGAGAGCTAATACCTGATGATCCAAGGTGAAGCAGATGCAATCATAACAGAAATAAAGGGAACAATGAATGTAGGGTGTTCGAATTATCTTGTAAACCTTTGAAAAGTGATTTTCCATAAAACTGGTCTCTGGGGCCAAAAAGCTGGGGACAGCCAGGATGAATGATTAGGCTGGATCTGGTATTGGCTGGAGGCCCTTTATCACCATTCAATATTCTCACCACCTGCAGCTCTGAGTTTGGCCAAGTAAACCAAGCCCACAGTGAAGGGAAATGAATTGAAAGTCACTCAGCTGTGTCCGACTCTTTGACCCCATGGACTATACAGTTCATGGGATTCTCCAGGCCAGAATACTGGAGTCAGTAGCCTTTCTGTTTTCCAGGGGCTCTTCCCAACCCAGGGATCAAACCCAGGTCTCCCACATTGCAGGCGGATTCTTTACCAGCTGAGCCACCAGGGAAGCCCAAGAATCCCAGAGTGGGTAGCCTATCCCTCCTCCAGTGGATCTTCCTGACTCAGGGATCGAACTGGGGTCTCCTGCACTGCAGGCGGATTCTTTACCAGCTGAGCCACCAGGGAAGCCCAACCAAGCCTGAGGTCCAAGCTAAATTGCTTCCTTTTTTCAGTCATAGTAAAAACCTTCACCACAGCAAAATGCTGGGAGAGTACATGTAGGCAGTTCCTCCCTCCAGCCTCACGGTTTAAAGCATCCTTATTTCAACATAGCCACCATGTGATAACCTCTATCTCCCAGCTCTTTCACAGTGAGCAGTCTCTCCATTTACTTTGAGTTAGTTAGTTTCTAAGTAACTTTGAATGTGAGTCACTCAGTCGTGTCCAACTCCTTGTGACCCCACAGACCATAGCCTGCCAGGCTCACCTGCCCATGGTATTCTCCAGGCCAGAATACTAGAGTAGGGTAGCTTTTCCCTACCTCCAGGGGAACTTAACCCAGGGATCGAGCCCAAGTCTCCTACATTATAGGAAGACTCTTTATCATCCGAGGGCATAAACACCTTTGCAGGCCACACTGACAGCATCTCCTGGTCTCTTCGGGACATGAGTACTGCACTGCAGGCGGATTCTTTACCAGCTGAGCCACCAGGGAAGCCCAACCAAGCCTGAGGTCCAAGCTAAATTGCTTCTTCAGTCATAGTAAAAACCGTCACCACAGCAGAATTCTGGGAGAGTGCATGTAGGCAGTTCCTCTCTCCAGCCTCACGGTTTAAAGCATCCTTATTTCAACATAGCCACCATGTGATAACCTCTGTCTCCCAGCTCTTTCACAGTGAGCAGTCTCTCTGTTTCCTTTGAGTTAGTTAGTTTCTAAGTAACTTTGAATGTGAGTCACTCAGTCGTGTCCAACTCCTTGTGACCCCACAGACTGCCAGGCTCACCTGCCCATGGTATTCTCCAGGCCAGAATAGTAGGGTAGGGTAGCTTTTTCCCACCTCCAGGGGAACTCAACCCAGGGATCGAACCCAAGTCTCCTACATTATAGGCAGACTCTTTATCATCCGAGGGCATAAACACCTTTGCAGGCCACACTGACAGCATCTCCTGGTCTCTTCGGGACATGAGTGATTTTTACCGGCCGCGTGGCTGGAGCAACCTCAGCCACCCAAGGCTGCTTTAGGGAACCAAGACTGGGGTGCGGGCTATCTGTCCTGTACCTCGCCAACATGATGCTGGAGTTGGGGTTGCTGGTGGCCGGCCCGGTGGGACTCCACTTGATGGTGTATCTCTTTGCTGTGTGCCTGAAGGTCGTGGACACACGTGTCCTGCTTCACACTCCAGATCTAGAGGATGCAACGGGGACGCGGTGAGCAAAGGCCGATTCTCCCTCGTGGGTTGGTTGGGCACCGTTCCTGCCTGGAGCACTGCAGAGGTTTCTCTCTCCCTGGGAAGCTCATGTCCAGCGGGGTGGGCGGCCGACAAGGGGCAGGTGCTTCCCAGGCAGAGGCGTCTGCTCACCACCAGCGGGCGCCCGTCAGAAAGGCCAGGGGGACCCATTCTACCCTGGTCTGATCTCAAAAGCGAGGAAGGGTCCGGTCGGGTCTAGTTAGTACTGGGATGGGAGAAAGGCCTTGGGAATGGAAGGAGGCTCCACAGGACCCTCGACCGGTAAACGGCTTCACTGCCAGGGCAAGCGGCACAGACTCTGCAAAGAGAAAAGACGACAGAGGCAGCAAGAGTGCTCACAACACAACAGTCAGCTGCAGGAGGAGCGCTGGGACTGAAGACACAGCACGAGGCCCGGGCGTCACCAACGGTCACACGGCCCGGCCTTGCAGCCTTACCTTCAATGCCATGTCATCAGAGCAGGAGGCTAGCAACATGCCAGAGGGATCTCATCTGATAGCGTTGATCTCATTCTGCAAAGAAACCTTTTTTAAAGGATTTTTTAAAAAAGAAAGAAGCGTGTCAATGGCAAAACAAATACAGTATTGTAATTAAAAAAATAAATAAATTTAATTAATAAAAAAAAANTTGTTTACCAATTCTGCCTGGTTTGTGAGGCCAAGCCTTAGTTGCAACTGATAAATACACTGCCCTCCCCCAACATAAATGGCACAGATGATAATTACCATTTATTGAGTGTTCCCCATGTGCCAGACGCCTTTACAAGCATCTAATATTTATAACAGCCTTAATCAAAGGAATCACTAGCTCCATTTCACAAATGAGGAAAGGCTGCACGGGGAGGTAAAACAGTCTGCCCAAGGTCACACGGAGTAATTGAGGCTCTAGGATTATACAGGGCTGGGTCTGTCTACACTTTATCTTCTGCTGGAATATTCCATCCGGCCCCCCAAAAAACATGACCATAGGAAAGTCCAGTCATCACACACACACACACACATACACACACACACACTGGCACCCCACAGAACAAGAAGCCTGCATGTCAGTCACAAGATTCTCCTGCAGCTTTCTCCCATCAGAAAATTTACGAGGATTTTACAAAAATCACTAGTCTGCAAAGGCTATGAAGAGACTTCCAGTTTTAAAAACTGACAAGAATCTCCCCAGAGCCAATTATTAGGGCTGATACAGCTCATAAAACAGACCATAAAACCCTCTCTGTTGGATGAGTCCTGTGTTTTCCTCTTCCAGAGGCCTGTCAGAGGGGAGAGCGTTACACACGCCTCACCCAGGCCTGTGGTCCACCACACCCAGGAAAGCCTGCAGACTTCGCCTCTTTCCCTCCTGGCCCTTATCAGAGCCTCTCAAGTGTGTGCAAAGGAAACATCATTCACCAGCCTCCTCTACCAGAGGGTGATCTCAGATGGGTCCCAGGAGCTGGTTCTAATTTACTTAAACGATTGAGATCTCCGTCTCCCCAGTTACTCAACTCTGCAACGCCGGCCAGCAGATATAATTGCAAAGCAGGTAGGTTAGACTCACCCATCTGCCGATGCAGTGCCAGCACACGTTGCAAATTACACGGTATAAATTTAGCAGGGTGGGTCTTGACACACATTCCTGCAAATTACATGTTCCCTCGCTAGTAGAAAGTTGCAATAATTACTTTGGGTGCACGCACTACGTCCACTTACTCTGAGCTTTTGGGAGCACTCAGAGCAACTCAAGAGGAATCTACAAAGATTAAAGCTTAAGTGTATAATCCCTGCTGGGGAGGTAGGCCTTTTCAAAAGCTCTTAGAATTGGAATTGTTAACTTTCTCCTCACAGATGGAGAGTCACTCGGGCCCACTGTGTGGGGCTGAGACACAAATAGGAGATGAAGAGGGGTCACTGCACAGGGGTGTTGGGGAGGAGGGGAGGTAGGAGCAGCACCGGCCTCCCTGAGCTTCAGTTGGTGCTCCCCCTGCAAGAAGCAGAAGGGGCATCAGTGCAGCCCGCCAGATGCAGCCGGAGGGGAGGTCTGGATCCCTAGGGCTGAGCTCACTGGAGATATTCACCCTGTGCCACGAACCAGGATCTATGTGCCAGGCATTGAGCTCAGGACACAAAACCTGTACTTGCATAGGATCCTTCACTACTGCTGCCTGAGTGGAGATGAAACTAGCACTCACTTTACAGAGGAGGAAATCAAGGCTCTGAGAGTAAACACTTTGCCCAAGGTCACTTGATCAATGTAGCGGAATCACTGGGTCTGTGGAACTCATGCTCTGAAATTCCAAGGGCTGCAGCCTCTGCTGAGGGGCAGGCAGCCCCAGATGCTCCCTGGGGCTCTAGGGAAGGAGAAAACATCACATGGCCATTCAGAGCCTCCTATGTCTTGGTCACCCAGCACAGTGCCTTCACCGGGGCTGCTCTGTTGAATTCTTAGAATAACTCTGGTACATGTCCCATCCTCTCAATGGCACCCATGAAGAAATAAAGGCAGGGGAAAGTCAAGATCATCCATCTAGTAAGTTGCAGAGCCAAA
>SJYD01055685.1:0-25401 GCA_006408635.1 Nanger granti
GTTCCCTGCCACAAACGTCGCACCCAAGAGGAACCCCAGTGGACCCGATGTGACTCAAGAGGAGCCCAGTTTGCCCCTGTTAAGCTCTAGATAATAGTCCCTTTTCCTGCTCCTTAGTATAAAGTTTCCTGGGACTCCTTTCGCATCCCAAAACGAGGTGCTCGCAGTAGGAACGTTGGGAGGAGCATCTGGTTCTCGGCCACCATTCTCCAGGACACCCAAATGCCTTGTCCAATGCAGATGAACCTGTCTGCCCTGTACTACCTTGACTCTCACCCCGAGGCTCGACACCGAAAACACCTTCGCGTGTGACAGCACTTTGGGCCTCGAGGGCAAGCCACAGATCATTGTGTCCACTCGACAGGGAGCCTGAAACTGCTGCTGAAGCTGGTCAGGCAAGTCACTGTGCACGTGTCCAGGCGAGACGAGGCCTGTCTCCTCTGTGGGGCCCTGAGGGTTAATCCAAGACCTAGTTCAGCGCGATCGAGGAAAGCTCAGGCTCTGGCCTCAGCAAAGGTCGAGGACTGAGCATCGAGACGACTAGGGAAGAATCCCCATAAGCATTTGGAAACTGGCACGGAAAGTGTCCAGTCTTGAGTGCACAGGGGCGAATCTCTGGGTTCCCTGTTGTAACTCAAGAGGACCCCGCCACAACTTGAGAAAAATCAAAAGATATTCCCATGCAAGTGGGGTGAGGACCTTGTCTGCTGTGTCGTCTCGGGGGAATGAACCTCTTAGCTCTTCGACCTCCAAAATGTCCTTCACCTTCTTGCTGTGACCCAAGAAGTTTCTCGCGCCACCTGTCCTCACTCGAGGGGAACACCGAAGTTCCAGCCATGAATGTAAAGGAGCCCCCGTATCCCTGCTGAGCTCCAGATGAGGGTCCCTTTCCTGGTCTGACGAGAAAGGGTTCCCAGCATTTCCCTCACATCCCAGGAGGAGACAGTCGAACAAGGACTGTCGGGAGCAGCATCAGGGGACTTGCCACCATTCCCCAAGACCCCCAAATACCTTGTTCACTCCAAATTAACTTGATTGCCCTGCACTGGGTCGACTGTCACCCTGAGGCTTGAAGCCTGACACATTGGCACGTGTGACAGACCTGGGTGGATCTTCGAGGTCAAGGCACAGATCTCTGTGTCCACTAGACGGGGAGTCTTTCACATTGCTGCAGCTGCAGGAGCAAGCACAAGTGTACCTCTCCAGTCATGAGGAGGCCTTACTTTCCTGTGTGGGCTTCATGGGAACGACAATATTTATGTCAGCATTGGCGAGGTAAGTTCAGATACCAGCTTCAACACCAGACGAAAACTGAGGATTTGGCGATGACTGGGGAGGAATCCCTAATGTCGCATGGCAACTGGCAAGAAGACTGGCCTCTCCTAAGGCCACAGGTGCGGGTCTATGAGCTACCCAACATAACTCGAGAAACCACGCCACAACTCGAGAAATACCAGAAACTTCCCCCTTGCAAGCGGGTTGAGGTCCTTATCCACTGCGGCATCTCTGGGGAAATCATTCCTTCCCTCTTGGACCTCAAAGAGCTCTTTCACCTCCTTGCTGCGACCCAGGAATTTCCCCGCTCTACGGGTCTCAATGAGAGAGGAACAACAAGGGATCTGATGCTACTCAAAAGAGACTTGTTTGCTCCTGCTAAGCTCTAGATGACCGTGCCCTTTCCGGACCCTTACAGAAAGGTTTCCTGAGGCTTTGCTCGAATACCAAGAGGGGGTGATCACAACAGTAATCTCGGGGGAAGCATTAGGGGTTTGGCCACCATTCACCAAGACACCCAAATGCCTTGTCCACTGCAGATGAACTAAACTGCCCCTCAATGTCTTTACTGTCACCCGGAGACTCAAAGCACGACACACTGGCACGTGTGACTGCACTTTGGACCTCGAGGACAAGTCACAGATCCCTCTGTCCGCTCGACATGGAGCCTGACACTGCTGCTGCAGCTGGTCAGGCAAGTAGCCATGCACCTGTCCAGGTGAGATGGAGCCTGTCTCCTCTGTGGGAGCCTCAGGGGAAACCCCAAGACCTAGGTCAGGACTGTCGAGGGAAGATCAGGCACTGGGCTCAGCAAACTTCGAGGAAAGGGCACCCAGAGACGATTGGGGAGGATTTCCCAGAGGTGACGGGCAACTGGTACGGAGACTGTCCTCTCCTGAGGCCAAAGGTGCTCATCCCCGGGCTCCCCGTCATAACTCGAGAAACCCCGCCCCAACTAGAGAAAAACCAGAAACTTCTCCCTGGCAAGCGGGGTGAGGCCCTTATCCGATCCGGTGTCTGGTGGGAAATAACCCCTTCCGTCTTGGACCTCGAAGGGCTCCTTCAATCCCTTGCTATAACACAAGGAGTTCCCGGGTACAACCTATGCACCCAAGAGGAACCACAGTGGATCCGCTGTGACTCAAGAGGAGCCTAGTTTGCCCCTGCTAACCTCTAGATGATAGTCTCTTTTCCTGCTCCTTAGTATAAAGTGTCCGGGGGCTTCCATCGCATCCCAAAAGGAGGTGCTCGCAGTAGGAAAGTCGGGATGAGCATCTGGGATTCGGCCACCATTCTCCAAGACTCTCAATTGCCTTGTCCTTTGAAGATGAACCTGTCTGTCGCGCACTGCCTTGACTGTCATCACGAGGCTCGACGTCCAAAAAACCTGCACGTGTGACAGCACTTTGGGCCTATTGTGCAAACCACAGATTCCTGTGTCCGCTCGACATGGAGCCTGACACAGCTGCTGCAGCTGGTCAGGCAAGTAGCCATGCACGTGTCCAGGAGATACGAAGCCTGTCTCCTCTGTGGGAGCCTCAGGGGAACCCCAAGACCTAGGACAGGACGGTCGAGGTAAGCTCAGTCTCCAGCCTCAGCAAAAGTCGAGGACTGAGCACCGAGACGATTAGGGAAGAATCCCCAGATGCACCTGGCAACTGGCATGGAGACTGTCCAATCCTGAGTGCACAGGGGCGAGTCCCTGGGTTCCCTGTTGTAACTTGAGACGACTCCGCCACAACTTGAGAAAAAATAAAAGATTCTCCCCACAAGCGAGGAAGGACATCGTCTGCTGGGGCGTCTCGGGGGAAAGAACATCTTCTCTCTTGGACCTCCAAAGTGTAGTTCACCTTCTTGTTGTGACCCAAGAAGTTTCTCGGGCCACCCGTCCTCACTTGAGGGAAACACCGAAGTTTCCGCCATGAATGTAAAGGAGCCCCTGTATCCCTGCTGAGCTCCAGATGAGGGTCCCTTTCTTGCTCTGTCGAGAAATGGTTCCCAGCATTTCCCTCACAGCCCAACAGAAGACAGTCGAACCAGGACTGTCGGGAGCAGCATCAGGGGACTTCCCACCATTCCCCAAGACCCCCAAATACCTCGTTCACTCTAGATTAACCTGATTGCCCTGCACTGGGTCGACTGTCACCTTGAGGCTCGAAGCCTGACACACTGGCACGTGTGACCCACCCGGGTGGTACGTTGAGGTCAAGTCACAGATCCCTGTGTCCACTCGATGAGGAGCCTTTCATAGCTGCTATAGCCTCAGAGGCAAGCGCAAGAGTACGTCTCCAGGCAAGACGAGGCCTGGCTTTCCTGTGGGGGCTGCAAGGGAACCCCAAGATTTCTGTCAGCATGGGCGAGGAAAGCTCAGGTACCAGCTTCAGCACCAGATGAGCCTGAGGACTCGGCGATGAATGTGGAGTAATCCCCAAAGGCCCATGGCAACTGGCAAGAAGACTGGCCTCTCCTGAGGCCACAGAGGCGGGTCCATGGGCTCGCCATCGTAACTCAAGAAACTCCGCCACAACTCGAGAAACACCAGGAGCTTATCCGTTGAAAGCGGGTTGAGGTCATTATCCACAGTGGCATCTCTGGAGGAATCACTCCTTTTGTCTTGGACCTCGAAGGGCTCTTTCACCCCCTTGCTGAGACCCAGGAATATCCCACTGTACCCGTCTTTACTCAAGAGGAAAAACAAAGGATCCGCTGTGACTCAGCAGAGCCCTGTTTGCCCCTGATAAGCTCCAGATGACCGTCCCGTTTCCTGCCCCTTAGGGAACGGTTTCCTGGAGATGTGCTCGAATACCATTAGGAGGTGCTCGCAACAGGAAAGTAGCGAGGAGCATCAGGGTTTCGGCCACCATTCACCAAGACACCCAAATGACTTGTCCACTGCAGATGAACTTGACAGCCTCGTACTTCCTTGATTGTCATCCCGAGACTCGACACACGACTCACTGGCACATGTGACAGCACTTTGGACCTCGAGAGCAAGCCACAGATCCCTCTGTCTGCTCGAAATGGTGCCTGACACTGCTGCTGAAGCTGGTCAGGCAAGTAGCAGTGCACGTGTCCAGGTGAGAGGAAGGCTGTCTCCTCTGTGGAAGCCTCAGGGGAACCCCTAAGACCTAGGTCAGGACGGTCGAGGGAAGCTCCGGCACTGGCCTCAGCACAATTCGAGGACTGTGCACCCAGAGACGATTGGGAAGGAATTTGCCGAATTGACCGTCAACTGGAACGAAGACTGTCCTCTCCTTAGGCCACAGGGGCGAATCCCTGATCTCCCCGTCGAAACTCTAGAAACCAAGCTGAAACTCGAGAAACACCAGAAGCTTCTCCCTTGCAAGTGGGGTGAGGCCCTTATCAAATGCGGCGTAGCGTGGAAAATCACCCCTTGCCTCTTGGACCTCAAAAGGCTCCTTCATTCCCTTGCTGTGACACAAGGAGTTCCTGGCCACAACCGTCACACCCAAGAGGAACCCCAGTGGACCTGCTATGACTCAAGAGGAGCCCAGTTTGCCCCTGCTAAGCTCTAGATGATAGTCCCATTTCTTGCTCCTTAGTCTAAGATGTCCTGGGGCTTCCCTCATATCCCAAAAGAAGGTGCTCCCAGCAGAAAAGTCGAAAGGAGCATCTGGGGTTGGGCCACCATTCTCCAAGACCCCCAAATGCCTTGTCCACTGTAGATGAACCTGTCTGCCCTGTACTTCATTGAGTGTCATCCGGAGTCTTAACACCCGAAACACCTGCACGTGTGAGAGCACTTTGGGCCTTGAGGGCAAGCCACAGAATCCTTTGTCTGCTTGACATGGAGCCTGACACTACTGCTGCAGCTGGTCAGGCAAGTAGCCATGCACGTGTCCAGGCGAGACGAGGCCTGTCTCCTCTGTGGGGCCCTCAAGGGTACACCAAGACCTAGATAAGAATAGTCGAGGAAAGCTCAGACTCTGGCCTCAGCAAAAGTCGAGGACTGAGCACCGAGATGATTAGGGAAGAATCCCCATAGGTGCCTGGCAGCTGGCACGGAGACTGTCCAATCCTGAGTGCACAGGGGCGAGTCACTGGATTCCCCATTGTAACTCGAGAGGACCCCGCCACAACTTGTGAAAAACCAAAAGATTCTCCCCTGCAAGCGGGGTGAGGACCTCGTCTGCTTTGGCGTTTCAGGGGAAAGGAACTCTTCTCTCTTGGACCTCCAGAGTGTCGTTCACCTTCTTGTTGTGACCCAAAAAATTTCTCTCGCCGCCCCTCCTCACTCGAGGGGAACACCGAGGGTCCTGCCATGAACGTAAAGCACCACAGTATCCCTGCTGAAGTCCAGATGAGGGCCCCTTTCCTGCTCTGTCGGGAAAGGTTTACCAGCACTTCCCTCACATCCCAACAGGAGACACTGGAACCAGGACTGTTGGGAGCAGCCTCAGGGGTCTTTCCACAATTCCCCAAGACCCCCCAAAACCTCGTTCACTCCACATGAAGCTGACTGCTCTGCACTGGGTCGACTGTTACACCGAGGCTCGAAGCCTGACACACAGTCACGTGTGACAGACCCGGATGGGACCTCGAGGTCAAGTCACAGATCCCTGTGTCCACTCGACGGGGAGCCTTTCACAGCTGCTGCAGCTGCGGAGGCAAGCACAAGTGTACGTCTGCAGGCAAGATGAGGCCTGACTTTCCTGTGAGGGCTCCATGGGCATCCCAAAATTTATGTCAGTATGGGGAAGGAAAGCTTCGGTACCAGATTAAGCACCAGACGAGGACTGAGGAGATGGCGATGACTGTGATGGAATCCCCAAATGNGCGGCATTTGGGGAAATCATTCCTTCCCTATTGGACCTCGAAGGGCTCTATCCTCCCCTTGCTGTGACCCAGGATTTTAATCGCCCTACCCTTCTCAACTAGAGAGGAACAACAAGGGATCCGCTGCGACAAAACAGAGCCCTCTTTGCACCTGCTAAGCTCCAGATGATCGTCCCCTTTCCTGCCCCTTAGGGAAATTTTCCCTGTACCTTTGCTCGAATACCAAAAAAGGTGCTTGCAACAGGAAAGTGGGAAGGAGCATCAGGGGTTCTGGAACCATTCTCCACGACACCCAAATGCCTTGTCCAATGCAGATGAACTTGACAGCCCCACAGTTCCTTGACTGTCACCCCGAGGATCGACGCACTATACACTGGCACGTGTGACAGCACTTGGGACCTCCAGAGCAAGCCACAGATCACTCTGTCTGCTCAACANCCACGACACCCAAATGCCTTGTCCAATGCAGATGAACTTGACAGCCCCACAGTTCCTTGACTGTCACCCCGAGGATCGACGCACTATACACTGGCACGTGTGACAGCACTTGGGACCTCCAGAGCAAGCCACAGATCACTCTGTCTGCTCAACATGGAGCCTGACACTGCTGATGCAGCTGGTCAAGCAAGTAGACGTGCACTTGTCCAAGTGAGCTGAAGCCTGTCTCCTCTGTGCGAGCCACAGGGCAACCCCCAAGACCTAGGTCTGGAGGGTCCAGGGAAGCTCAGGCACTGACCTCAGCACAAGTCGAATACAGGGCTCCGAGAGACTATTGGAGAGGAATCCCAGAGATGACTGGCAACTGGCATGGAGACTGTCCTCTCCTGAAGCCACAGGGGCGGGTCCCTGGGCTCCCCGTTGTAACTCGAGAAACCACACCACAACCCAAGAAACACCAGAAGCTTCTCCCTTGCAAGCGGGGTGAGGCCGTTATCCGATCCGGCGTCTGGTGGGAAATCACCCCTTCACTCTTGGACCTCGAAGGGCTCCTTCACTCCCTTGCTGTGACACAAGGAGTTCCGAGGCAAAACAGCCGCACCCTAGGGGATCGAATACAGGGCTCCGAGAGACTATTGGAGAGGAATCCCAGAGATGACTGGCAACTGGCACGGAAACTGTCCTCTCCTGAGGCCACAGGGGCGGGTCCTTGGGCTCCCCGTTGTAACTCGAGAAACCACACCGCAACCCGAGAAACACCAGAAGCTTCTCTCTTGCAAGCGGAGTGAGGCCCTTATCCGATCCGGCGTCTGGTGGGAAATCACCTCTTTCCTCTTGGACCTCGAAGGGCTACTTCACTCCCTTGCTGTAACACAAGGAGTTCCGAGGCAAAACAGCCGTACCCTAGGGGAACCCCAGTGGACCCGCTGTGACTCAAGAGGAGCCCAGTTTGCTTCTGCTAAGCTCTAGATGATAGTCCCTTTTCTTGCTGTTTGTATAACGTGTCCTGGGGCTTCCATCCATCCCAAAAGGAGGTGCTTGCAGTAGGAAAGTCGGGAGGAGCATCTGGGGTTTGGCAGCCATACTCCAAGACCTCCAAATGCCTTTTCCACAGCAGATGAACCTGTCTCCCCTGCACTGTCTTGAATGTCACCCCGAGGCTCGACGCCCGAAACACCTGTCGTGTGGCAGCACTTTGGGCCTCCAGGGCAAGCCATAGATCCCTGTGTTTGCTCAACATGGAGCCTGACCTTGCTGCTGCAGCTGATCAGGCAAGTAGCTGTGCACGTGTCCAGGTGAGATGAAGACTGTATCCTCTGTGGTGCCTCAGGGAAACCCCCAAGACCCAGGTCAGGACAGTAGAGGGAATCTCAGGCACTGGCGTCAGCACAAGTTGAGGACAGGGCACCCAGTGACGACTGGGGAGGAATTCCCAGAGGTGACGGGCAACTGGCAGGGAGACTGTCCTCTCCTGGGGACACAGGGGCGCGACCGTGGGCTCCCTGTCATAACTCGAGAAACCGTGCCGCAACTCGAGAAAAATCAGAATCGGCCCCCTTGCAATCGCGGTGAGGCCCTTATCCGATCCAGGCGTCTCTTGGGAAATAACCCCTTCCCTCTTAGACCTCGGAGGGCTACTTCACTCCCTTTCTGTGACACAAGGAGTTCCTGGCCACAACCGTCGAGCCAAGAGGATCCCCAATGGAACCACTGCGACTCAAGAGTAGCACAGTTTGCCTCTGCTAAGCTCTAGATGATAGTCCCTTTTCCTGCTCCTTAGTCTATGGTGTCCTGCACCTTCCGTCGCATCCCACAAGGAGGTGCTCACAGTAGGAATGTCGGGAGGAACATCTGGGGTTCGTCCAGCATTCGCCAAGATGTCCAAATTCCTTGTCCACTGTAGATGAACCTGTCTGCCCTGCACTGCCTTGACTGACATCCGGAGGCTCGACTCCCGAAACACCTGCACGTGTGACAGCACTTTGGACCTCGAGAGCAAGCCACACATCCCTCTGTCCGCTCGACATGGAGCCTGACACTGCTGCTGCAGCTGGTCAGGCAAGTAGCCCTGCACGTGTCCAGATGAGACAAAGCCTATCTCCTCTGTGGAGCCTCTGGGTAACCCCAAGATCTAGGTCAGGACGGTCGAGGGAAGCTCAGGCTCTGGGGTCAGCACACGTTCAGGACAGGGCACACTGAGACGATTGGAGAGGAATCCCCATATGTGACTGCCAACTGGCACAGAGACTGTCCTCTCCTGAGGTAACAGGAGCGCTTCCCTTGGTTCCCTGATTTAACTCAAGAGGACCCCTCCACAACTTGAGAAAAAACAAAAGATTCTCCCCTGCAAGCGGAGTGAGGACCTCGTCTGTTGTGGCGTCTTGGGGGAAAGAACCTCTTTTCTCTTGGACCTCCATAGTGTCCTTCACCTCCTTGCTGTGACCCAAGAAGTTTCTTGCGCAGCCCATCCTCACTCGCGGGGAACAACGAGGGTCCCTCCATAAATGGAAAGGAGCCCCAGTATCCTTGCTGAGCTCCAACAGACGGGCCCTTTCCTGCTCTGTTGGGAAAGGGTTCCCAGCATTTCCCTCACATCCCAAAAGGAGACACTCAAACCTGGACTGTCAGGAGCACCATCACGGGTCTTACCACCATTCCCCAAGACCCCCAAATACCTCGTTCAGTCCAGATGAACCTGATTGTCCTGCACTGGGTCGACTGTCACCCCGAGGCCTGAAGCCTGACACACTGGCACGTGTGACAGACCTGGGTGTTTCCTTGAGGTCAAGGCACAGATCCCTGTGTCCACTCGATGGGGAGACTTTCACAGCTGCTGCAGCTGCAGGGGCAAGCGCAAGTGTATGTCTGCAGGCAAAATGAGGCCTGACTTTCCTGTGGGGGCTCCATGGGAACCCCAAGATTATGTCAGCATGGGCCATGTAAGCTCAGGTACCAGCTTCAGCACCAGATGAGGACTGAGGACTCGGCGATGACTGGGGAGGAATCCTCAAAGCTGCATGGCAACTGGCAAGAAGACTGGCCTCTCCTGAGGCCACAGGGGCGGGTCTATGGGCACCCCATCGTAACTCAAGAAACCCCGCAACAACTCGAGAAATACGAGAAACTTCTCCCTTGCAATCGGGGTGAGGTCCTTATCCACTGCAGCATCTCTGGGGAAATCATTCCTTGCCTCTCAGACCTGGAAGGGCTCTTTCACCCCCTTGATGTGACCTAGGAATTTCCCCGTCCTACCGGTTTCCACTCGAGAGGAACAACAAGAGATCTCCTGTGACTCAACAGAGCCCGATTTTCCACTGCTAAGCTCCAGATTATTGTCCCCTTTCCTGCCCCTTAGAGAAAGGTTCCCTGAAGCTTCTCTCGAATACCCAGAGGAGTTGCTCGCAACAGAAAAGTCGGGGAGATCCTCAGAGTTTCGGCCACCATTCACCAAGACACGCAAATGCCTTGTCCACTGCAGATGAACTAAACTGCACTGCAGTGCCGTGACGGTCACCCTGAGGCTCGACGCACGACACACTGGCACGTGTGACAGCACTTTGGAACTCGAGAGCAAGCCACAGATCCTTCTGTCTTCCTGACATGGAGTATGACACTGCTGCTACAGGTGTTCCAGCAAGTAGAACCTGTCAACGTGAGACGAATCCTATCTTCTCTGTTGGATCCTCTGGGGAACCGCCAAGACCTAGGTCAGGACGGTCGAGGGAAGTTCAGCACTGGCCTCACCACAAGTGGAGGACAGGGCATACAGAGACGTTTGGGGAGGAATCTCCAGAGGTGACTAGCAACTGGCACGGAGACTGTCCTCTCCTGAGGCCACAGGGGCGTGTCCTTGGGCTCCCCGTGATAACTCGAGAAACCCTGCCACAACTCCAGTAACACCAGAAGCTTCTCCTTTGCAAGCGGGGTGAGGCCCTTATCCGATCTGGCGTCTCGTGGGAAATCACCCCTTCACTCTTGGACCTCGAAGGGCTCCTTCACTCCCTTGCTGTGACACAAGGAATTCCTGGCTACAACCGTCGTACCCACGTGGAACCCCAGTGGACCCGCTGAGACTTAAGAGGAGCCCACTTTGACCTTGCTAAGCTCTAGATGATATTCCCTTTTCCTGCTCCTTAGTATAAGGTGTCCTGGGGCTGCTATTTCATTCCAAAAGTAGGTGCTCACATTAGGAAAGTCGGGTGGAATACCCACGTGGAACCCCAGTGGACCCGCTGAGACTTAAGAGGAGCCCACTTTGACCTTGCTAAGCTCTAGATGATATTCCCTTTTCCTGCTCCTTAGTATAAGGTGTCCTGGGGCTGCTATTTCATTCCAAAAGTAGGTGCTCACATTAGGAAAGTCGGGTGGAGCATCTGGGTTTCGACCATCATTCTCCAAGACCCCCAAATGACTTGTCCATTGAAGATGAACCTGTTTGCCTTGCACTGCCTTGACTCTCACCTCTAGAATCCAAGCCAGAAACACCTGCACGTGTGACAGCACTTTGGGCTTCGAGGGCAAGCCACAGAACCCTGTGTCTGCTCGACATGAAGCATGACACTTCCACTGCAGCTGGTCAGGCAAGTAGCCATGCACGTGTCCAGGCGAGACGAGGCATGTCTCCTCTGTGGGGCCTTCAGGGGTACATCAAGACCTAGGTCACGAAGGTCGAGGAAAGCTCAGACTCTGGCCTCAGCAAAAGTCGAGGACTGAGAACCGAGACTATTAGAGAAGAATCCCAGATGCGCCTGGCAACTGGCACAGAGACTGTCTAATCCTGAGTGCACAGGTGCGAGCCCCTGGGTTCCCCGTTGTAATTCGAGAGGAGCCCCCAACAACTTGAGAAAAACCAAAAGATTCTCCCCTGCAAGCAGGTTGAGCACCTCGTCTGCTGGGGCTTCTCGGGGGAAAGAACCTGTTCTGTCTTGACCTCCAAAGTGTCTTTCACCTTGTTGCTGTGACCCAAGAAGTTTCTCAGGAAGCCCGTCCTCACTCGAGGGGAACACCAAGGGTCCCGCCATGAATGTAAAGGAGCCCCAGTATCCATGCTGAGCTCCATATGAGGGGCCCTTTCCTGCTTTGTCGGGAAAGGGTTCCCAGCACTTCCCTCACATCCCAACAGGAGACACTCAAACCAGGGTTGTTGAGAGCAGCATCATGGGTCTTGCCACCATTCCCCAAGACACCCAAATACCTCATTCACTCAAGATGAAATTGACTGCCCTGCACTGTGTCGACTTTCACACCGAGGCTCGAGTCCTGACACACTGGCACGTGTGACAGACCAGGCTGTTATCTTGAGGTCAAGTGACAGATGGCTGTGTCCACTCGACGGGGAGACTTTCACAGCTGCTGAAGCTGCTGAGTCAAGCGCAAGTGTCCATCTCCAGGCAAGACAAGGCCTGACTTTCTTGTGTGGTCTCCATGGGAACCCCAAGATTTCTGTCAGCATGGGCGAGGAAAGCTCAGGTACCAGCTTCAGCACCACACGAGGACTGAGGACTCGGCGATGACTGGGGAGGAATCCTCAAATGTGCATGGCAACTGGAATGGAGACTGTCCTCTCTTGAGGTCACAGGGGCGGGTCGATGGGCTCCCCGTCATAAATCAAGAAACTCCGCCTCAACTCGAGAAATACCAGAAGCTACTCCCTTGAAAGCGGGGTGAGGCACTTATCCCCTGCGGCTTCTTGGTGAAATCAGTCCTTCCCTTTGGACTTTGTAGGACTCTTTCCCACCCTTCCTCTGACCCAGGAATTTCCCCACCCTACCCCTCTCAACTCCTGAAGAACAACAAGGGGTCTGCTGCGACTCAACAGAGACCTGTTTGNTGTGACAGCACTTTGGACCTCGAGAGCAAGCCACACATCCCTCTGTCCGCTCGACATGGAGCCTGACACTGCTGCTGCAGCTGGTCAGGCAAGTAGCCCTGCACGTGTCCAGATGAGACAAAGCCTATCTCCTCTGTGGAGCCTCTGGGTAACCCCAAGATCTAGGTCAGGACGGTCGAGGGAAGCTCAGGCTCTGGGGTCAGCACACGTTCAGGACAGGGCACACTGAGACGATTGGAGAGGAATCCCCATATGTGACTGCCAACTGGCACAGAGACTGTCCTCTCCTGAGGTAACAGGAGCGCTTCCCTTGGTTCCCTGATTTAACTCAAGAGGACCCCTCCACAACTTGAGAAAAACCAAAAGATTCTCCCCTGCAAGCGGGCTGAGGACCTCTTCTGTTGTGGTGTCTTGGGGGACAAAACCTCTTCTCTCTTGGACCTCCAAAGTGTCCTTCACCTCCTTGCTGTGACCCAAGAAGTTTCTTGCGCAGCCTATCCTCACTCGAGGGGAACAACGAGGGTCCCTCCATAAATGGAAAGAAGCCCCAGTATCCTTGCTGAGCTCCAAAGGACGGGCCCTTTCCTGCTCTGTTGGGAAAGGGTTCCCAGCATTTCCCTCACATCCCAAAAGGAGACACTCAAACCTGGACTGTCAGGAGCACCATCACGAGTCTTACCACCATTCCCCAAGACCCCCAAATACCTCGTTCAGTCCAGATGAACCTGATTGTCCTGCACTGGGTCGACTGTCACCCCGAGGCCTGAAGCCTGACACACTGGCACGTGTGACAGACCTGGGTGTTTCCTTGAGGTCAAGGCACAGATCCCTGTGTCCACTCGATGGGGAGACTTTCACAGCTGCTGCAGCTGCAGGGGCAAGCGCAAGTGTATGTCTGCAGGCAAAACGAGGCCTTACTTTCCTGTGGGGCCTCCATGGGAACCCCAAGATTTATGTCAGCATGGGCCAGATAACCTCAGGTACCAGCTTCAGCACCAGACGAAGACTGAGGACTCGGTGATGACTGGGGAGGAATCCCCAAAGGTGCATGGCAACTGGCAGGAAGACTGGCCTCTCCTGAGGCCACAGGGGCGGGTCTATGGGCTCCCTGTAGTAACTCGAGAAACCCCGCAACAACTCGAGAAATACGAGAAGATTCTCCCTTGCAAGCGAGGTGAGGTCCTTATCCACTGCAGCATCTCTGGGGAAATCACTCCTTCCATCTCGGACCTGGAAGGGCTCTTTCATCCCCTTGATGGGACCCAGGAATTTCCCCGTCCTACCGATCTCCACTCTAGAGGAACAACAAGGGATCACCTGTGACTCAACAGAGCCCTGTTTTCCCCTGCTAAGTTCCAGATTACTGTCCCCTTTCCTGCCTCTTAGAGAAAGGTTCCCTGGAGCTTCGCTCGAATACCCAGAGGAGTTGCTCGCAACATAAAAGTCGAGGGGAGCCTCCGAGATTTGGCCACCATTGAACAAGACACGCAAATGCCTTGTCCACTGCAGATGAACTAAGCTGCACCGCAGTGCCGTGCCTGTCACCCCGAGGCTCGACGCACGACACACTGGCACGTGTGACAGCACTTTGGACCTCGAGAGCAAGCCACATATCCTTCTGTCTTCTTGACATGGAGTATGACACTGCTGCTACAGTGTTTCGGCAAGTAGCCGCTAACCTGTTAAGGTGAGACGAATCCTGTCTTCTCTGTTGGATCCTCTTGGGAACAGCCACGACCTAGGTCAGGACGGTCGAGGGAAGCTCAGGTACTGGCCTCACCACAAGTGGAGGACAGGGCACACAGAGACGTTTGGGGAGGACTCTCCAGAGGTGACTAGCAACTGGCACGGAGTCTGTCCTCTCCTGAGGCCACAGGGGTGCGTCCCTGGATTCCCTGTGATAACTTGAGAAACCCTGCAGCAACTCTAGTAACACCAGAAGCTTCTCCTTTGCAAGCGGGTTGAGGGCCTTATCCGATCCGGCGTCTGGTGGGAAATCACCCCTTCCCTCTTGGACCTCGAAGGGCTCCTTCACTCCCTTGCTGTGAAGGACAGGGCACACAGAGACGTTTGGGGAGGAATCTCCAGAGGTGACTAGCAACTGGCACGGTGACTGTCCTCTTCTGAGGTCACAGGGGAGCGTCCCTGGGCTCCCCATGATAACTGGAGAAACCCTGTCGCAACTCGAGAAACACCAGTAGATTCTCCTTTGCAAGCAGGTTGAGGCCCTTATCCGATCCGGCATCTCGTGGGAAATCACACTTTCACTCTTGGACCTCGAAGGGCTCCTTCACTCCCTTGCTGTGACACAAGGAGTTCCCGGCTACAACCGTTGCTCCCAAGTGGAACCCCAGAAACTGGAGAAACCCTGTCGCAACTCGAGAAACACCAGTAGATTCTCCTTTGCAAGCAGGTTGAGGCCCTTATCCGATCCGGCATCTCGTGGGAAATCACACTTTCACTCTTGGACCTCGAAGGGCTCCTTCACTCCCTTGCTGTGACACAAGGAGTTCCCGGCTACAACCGTTGCTCCCAAGTGGAACCCCAGCGGACCCACTGAGACTTAAGAGGAGCCCACTTTGACCTTGCTAAGCTCTAGATGATAGTCCCTCTTCTTGCTCCTTAGTATAAGGTGTCCTGGGGCTGCCATCACATTCCAAAAGTAGGTGATCACATTAGGAAAGTCGGGTGGAGCATCTGGGGTTCGACCACCATTCTCCAAGACCCCCAAATGCCTTGTCCATTGAAGATGAACTTGTTTGCTCTGCACTGCCTTGACTCTCACCTGTAGACTCCACACCAGAAACACCTGCACGGGTGACAGCACTTTGGGCCTCCAGGGCAAGCCACAGAACCCTGTGTCTGCTCGACATGAAGCCTGACACTGCTGCTGCAGCTGGTCAGGCAAGTAGCCGTGCACGTGTCCAGGCGAAACGAGGCATGTCTCCTCTGTGGGGCCCTCAGGGGTACACCAAGACCTAGGTCACGAAGGTCGAGGAAAGCTCAGACTCCAGTCTCAGCAAAAGTCGAGGACTGAAAACCGAGACTATTAGAGAAGAATCCAAGATGCACCTGGCAACTGGCACAGAGACTGCCCAATCCTGAGTGCACAGGTGCGAGCCCCTGGGTTCCCCATTGTAACTCGAGAGGAGCCCCCAACAACTTGAGAAAAACACAGTGGACCCGCTGAGACTTAAGAGGAGCCCACTTTGACCTTGCTAAGCTCTAGATGATGGTCCCTTTTCTTGCTCCTTAGTATAAGGTGTCCTGGGGCTGCCATCACATTCCAAAAGTAGGTGCTCACATTAGGAAAGTCAGGTGGAGCATCTGGGGTTCAGCCACCATTCTCCAAGACCCCCTAATGCCTTGTCCATTGAAGATGAACCTGTTTGTTCTGCACTGTCTTGACTCTCACCTGTAGACTCAACACCAGAAACACCTGCACGGGTGACAGCACTTTGGGCCTCGAGGGCAAGCCACAGAACCCTGTGTCTGCTAGACATGAAGGCTGACACTGCTGCTGCAGCTGGTCAGGCAAGTAGCCGTGCACGTGTCCATGCGAGACGAGGCATGTCTCCTCTGTGGGGCCCTCAGGGGTACACCAAGACCTAGGTCACGAAGGTCGAGGAAAGCTCAGACTCCGGCCTCAGCAAAAGTCGAGGACTGAAAACCGAGACTATTAGAGAAGAATCCCAGATGCACCTGGCAACTGGCACAGAGACTGTCCAATCCTGAGTGCACAGGTGCGAGCCCCTGGGTTCCCCATTGTAACTCGAGAGGAGCCCCCAACAACTTGAGAAAAACCAAAAGATTCTCCCCTGCAAGCGGGTTGAGGACCTCGTCTGCTGGGGCTTCTCGGGGGAAAGAACCTCTTCTCCCTTGAACTCCAAAGTGTCTTTCACCTTGTTATTGTGACCCAAGAATTTTCTCACACAGCCTGTTCTCACTCGAGGGGAACACCGAGGGTCCCGCCATGAATGTAAAGGAGCCCCAGTATCCATGCTGAGCTCCATATGAGGGCCCCTTTCGTGCTTTGTCGGGAAAGGGTTCTCAGCACTTCCCTCACATCCCAAAAGGAGACACTCGAGCCAGGGTTGTTGAGAGCAGCATCATGGGTCTTGCCACCATTCCCCAAGACACCCAAATAACTCTTTCACTCAAGATGAAATTGACTGCCCTGCACTTTGTCGACTGTCACACCGAGGCTCGAGTCCTGACACACTGGCACGTGTGACAGATCAGGCTGTTATCTCGAGGTCAAGTGACAAATCTCTGTGTCTACTCGACGGGGAGGCTTTCACAGCTGCTGAAGCTGCTGAGTCAAGCGCAAGTGTACGTCTCCAGGCAAGACAAGGCCTGACTTTCTTGTAGGGGCTCCCTGGGAACCCCAAGATTTCTGTCAGCATGGGCGAGGAAAGCTCAGGTACCAGATTCAGCACCATACGAGGACTGAGGACTCGGTGATGACTGGGGAGGAATCCTCAAAGGTGCATGGCAACTGGCAGGGAGACTGTCCTCTCCTGAGGTCACAGGGGCTGGTCGATGGGCTCCCCGGCATAAATCAAGAAACCCCGCCTCAACTGGAGAAATATCAGAAGCTACTCCCTTGAAAGCGGGGTGAGACACTTATCCACTGCGGCCTCTTGGTGAAATCACTCCTTCATTTTGGACTTCGAAGGACTCTTTCCCACCCTTCCTCTGACCCAGAAATTTCCCAGCCCTACCCCTCTCAACTCCTGAAGAACAACAAGGGGTCTGCTGCGACTCAACAGAGACCTGTTTTCCCATGCTAAACTCCAGGTGATATTCCCCTTTCCTGCCCCTGAGGCAAAGGTCCCTGGAGCTTTGCTCGAATACCAAGAGCAGGTTCTCGATCGAGAAAGTCCGGAGGAGCATCAGGGATTCGACCACCATTCACCAAGTCCCCACAATGCCTTGTCCAATGCAGATGAAATTGACAGCGTTACACCGCCTTGAATGTCACCCCGAGACTCTATGCATGACACACTGGCACTTGTGACAGAAATTTGGACCTCGAGAGCAAGCCACAGATCCCTCTGTCCGCACGACATGGAGCCTGACACTGCTGCTGAAGCTTGTCAGACAAGTAGCTGTGCACGTGTCCAGGTGAGACGAAGCCTATCTCCTCTGTGGGAGCCTCAGGGGATCCCCAAGACCTAGGTCAGGACGGTCGATGGAAGCTCAGGCAATGCCATCAGCATAAGTCGAGGATAGGGCCCCCATAGACTATTGGAGAGGAAACCGCAGAGGTGACTGGCAACTGGCAAGGAGACTGTCCTCTCCTGAGGCCACATGGGCACGTCCCTGGGCTCCCAGTTGTAACTCGAGAAACCACGCCCCAACTCGAGAACCACCAGAAGCTTCTCCCTTGCAAGCGAGGTGAGGCCCTTATCTGATCTGGCGTCTCGTGGAAAATCAGCCCTTTCCTCTTGGACCTCGAAGTGCTCCTTCCCTCCTAGCTGTGACACAAGGAATTTCCGGCCAGAACCTTCCCACCCAGGATGAACCCTAGTGGTCCCGCTGAGACTCAACTGGAGCCCAGTTTGATCTTGCTAAGCTCTAGATGATAGTCCTTTTTATGGCTCCTTAGTATAATGTGTCCTGGGGGTTCCGTCCCATCCTGAAAGAAGGTGCTCGCAGAAGGAAAGTCGGGAGGAGCATCTGGGTTTTGGCCACCATTCTCCAAGTCCCCCAAATACCTTGCCCCTGCAGATGAACCTGTCTGCCCTGCACTGCCTTGACTGTCATCCGGAGGTTCGATGCCCAAAACACCTGCATGTGTGACAGCAATTTGGGCCTCGAGGGCAAGCCACACATCCCTGTGTTCCCTCGACATTGAGCCTATCACTGCTGCTGCAGCAGGTCAAGCAAATGTCCGTGCACGTGTCCACAAGAGACGAGGCCTGTCTCTTCTGTGGTGCCCTCAGTGGTACACTGAGACCTAGGTCAGGACAATCAAGGAAAGCTCAGGCTTGGAATAAAAAATAGTCGAGGACCGAGCACCGAGACTATTAGGGAAGCATCCCCAGAGGCGCCTGGCATCTGGCACGGAGACTGTCCAATCCTGAGTACACAGGGGCGAGTCCCTGGGTTCCCCGTTGTAACTCCAGAGGACTCCGCCAAAACTTGTGAAAAACCAAAACATTCTTCCCTGCAAGCGGAGTCAGGACCTCGTCTTCTGTGGCGTCTCAAGGGAAAGAATCTCTTCTCTTTGGACCTACATAGTGTCGTTCACCTCCTTGCTGTGACCCGAAAAGTTTCTCCAGCAGCCCGTTCTCACTCGAGGGGAACATCGAGGGTCCCGCCATGAATGTAAAGAAGCTCCATTTTCCCAGATGAGCTCCTGATGTGGAGCCCTTTCCTGCTCTGTTGGGAAAGGATTCCCAGCAATTTCCTCACATCCCAACAGGAGAGACTCGAACCAGGATGGTCGGGAGCAACATAAGGGTCCTTGCCACCATTCCCCAAGACCCCCAAAAACCTCGTTCACTCCAGATGAACCTAAATGCCTTGCACTGGGTCGAGTGTCACACCGAGGTTCGAAGTCTGACACAGTGACACGTGTGACAGACCTGGGTTGTACCTCGTGGTCAAGTCACAGATCCCTGTGTCCACTGTACGGGGAGACTTTCACAGCTGATGCAGTTGCAGAGGCAAGTGAAAGTCTAAGTCTCCAGGCAAGACGAGGCCTGACTTTCCTGTGGAGGCTGCAAGGGAACCCCAAGACTTATGTAAGCATGAGCGAGGAAAGCTTAGGTACCAGCTTCAGCACCAGACGAGGACTGAGGACTCGGTGATGACTGGGAAAGAATCTGCAACGGTGCATGTTAACTGGCAAGAAGACTGGCCTCTCCTGAGGCCACAGGGACGGGTCCATGGGCTTCCCGTCGTAACTCGAGAAACCCCGCCCCAACTCGAGAAATACCAGAAGATTCTTCCTTGCAAGCTGGATAAGGCCCTTATTCATCGCAGCATCTCTGGGAAAATCACTCCTTCCCTCTTGAACCTCGAAGGGCTCGTTCCTCCCCATGCTGTGACCCAGGAATTTCTCCACCCTACCCGTCTCAACTCGAGAGGAACAACAAGGGATCCTCTGTGACTCAACAGAGACATGTTTTCCCCTCCTAATCTCCAGATGGTCATTCCCTTTCCTGTCCCTTAAGGAAATGTACCCTGGAGCTTCGCACGAATACCAAGAGGATCTACTAGGAACAGGAAAGAGGGGAGGAGCATCAGGGATTCAGCCACCATTGCCCAAGACCCCCAAATGCCTTGTCCACTGCAGATGAACTTGACAGCCCGGCACTGCCTTGACTGTCACCCTGAGGCTCGAAGCACGACACACTGGCACGTGTGACAGCACTTTGGACCTCGAAAGAAAGCCACATAATCCTCTGTCCGCTCAACATGGAGCCTGACACTGCTACTGCAGCTGGTCAGGCAAGTAGCCGTGTATGTGCCCAGGTGAGACAAAGCCTGTCTCCTCTGTGGAAGCCTCAGGGGAACCCTTAAGACCTACGTCCCGACGGTCGAGGGAAGCTCAGGCACTGACCTGAGCACAAGTCGAGGAAAGGGCACCCAGTGACGATTTGAGAGGAATCCCCAGACGTAACTGGCAACTGACATGGAGACTGTCATCTCCTATGGCCACTGGAGCGGGTCCCTGGTCTTCCCGTCTTAACTTGAGCAACCAGGCCACAACTCGAGAAACACCAGAAGCTTCTCCCTTGCAAGTGGGTGAGGCCCCTATCCGATCCAGTGTCTCGTGGGAAATCACCCCTTCCTTCTTGGACCTCGAAGGGTTCTTCACTCCCTTGCTGTGACACAAGGAGGTCCCGGCCACAACCGTCGAACCCAGGAGAAATCCCACTGGACCCGCTGCGACTAAAGAGGAGCCCAGTTTACACTTGCTAAGCTCTAGATGATAGTCCCTTTTCCTGCTCCTTAATGTAAGGTGTCCTGGGGCTTCTGTCGCATCCCAAAAGGAGGTGCTCGCAGTAGGAAGGTCGGGAGGAGCATCTAGAGTTCGGCCACCATTCTCCAAGACCCCCAAATGCCTTTTCCACTGCAGATGAACCTGTAAGCCCTGCACTGCCATGACTGTCACCCCGAGGCTGGACGCCCGAAACACCTGCACGTGTGACAGCACTTTGGGCCTGTTTTGCAACCACAGATCCCTGTGTCAGCTCGACATGGAGCCTGACACTGCTGCTGCGGCTGGTCAGGCAAGTAGCCGTTCACGTGTCCAGGAGATACGAGGCCTGTCTCCACTGTGGGAACCTCAGTGGTACACCAAGAACTAGGTCAGGATTTTCTAGGAAAGCTCAGGCTCCAGCCTCAGCAAAAGTCTAGGTCTGAGCTCCCAGATGATTAGGGAAGAATCCCCAGAGCCGCCTGGCAACTGGCACCTAGACTGTCCAATCCTGAGTGCACAAGTGCGAGTCCCTTGGTTCCCTGTTGTAACTCGAGAGGATCACGCTACAACTTGAGAAAAACCAATAGATTCTCCCTTGAAAGCGGAGTGCGGACCTTGTCTGTTGTGGCTTCTCGGGGGAGATAACCTCTTCTCTTTCTGACCTCCAACGTGTCGTTCACCTTCTTGCAGTGACCCAAGAAGATTCTCGCTCCACCTGTCCTCACTCGAGGGGAACACCGAGGGTCCCACCAAGAATATAAAGGAGCCCCAGTATCTCTGCTGAGCTCCAGATGAGGGGCCATCTCCTGCTCTGATGGGAAAGGGTTCCCAGCACCTCCCTCACATCCCAACTTGAGACACTCAAACCAGGACTATGGGGAGCAGCATCAGGGGTCTTGCCTCCATTCCCCAGTACCCCCAAATACCTCGTTCTCTTCAGATGAACCTGCCTGCCCTGCACTGGGTCGACTGTCACCCTGAGGCTGGAAGCCTAACAAACTGGCTCGTGTGACAGACCCAGGTGGTACCTCGAGGTCAAGTCACAGATCCCTGTGTCCACTCGACGGGGAGAATTTCACAGCTGCTGCAGCTCC
The DNA here is from genome assembly GCA_006408635.1 of Nanger granti. NCBI lineage: Eukaryota > Metazoa > Chordata > Mammalia > Artiodactyla > Bovidae > Nanger > Nanger granti. The sequence goes on from SJYD01055685.1 coordinate 21,371, forward strand.
GGGGGCAATCACAATTGTACATCTACAGGCAAGACGTGGCCTGACTTTACTGTGAAGGCTCCATGGGAACCCCAAGATTTATGTCAGCATGGGCGAGGAAAGCTCAGGTACGAGCTTCACACCAGACGAGGACTGAGGACTCGGCGATGATGGGAGGAATCTCCATAGGCACATGGCTAATGGCAAGAAGCTTGACCTCTCCTACGGCCACAAGGCGGGTCGATGAACTCCGCGTCAAATCTTGAGAAACCCGGCCACAACTCGAGAAATACCAGAATATCCTCCCTTGCAAGCGTGGTGAGGTCCTTAATCACTGCGACCTCTCTTTTGAAATCACTTCTTCCCTTTTCGACCTAGAAGGACTCTTTAGCCGCCTTTCTGTGACCCAGGAATTTCCCCGCCCTACCCCTCTCAACTCGAGAAGAACAACAAAAGGTCCGCTGCGACTCAACAAATACATGTTTGCCCCCGCTAAGCTCCAGATGATCATGCCCTTTCATGCCCCTTAGGGAAATGTTCCTTGGAGCTTCGCTCAAATACCAAGAGGAGGTGCTCAATTGGGAATGTCGGGAACAGCATCGGAGGTTCGGCCACCATTCACCAAGTCCCCCAAATGCCTTGTCCACTGCAGATGAACTTGTCAGCCCCACACCGCCTTGACTGTCACCCCGAGGCTCGACACACGACACATTGGCACTTGTGACAGCAATTTGGACCTTGAGAGCAAGCCACAGATACATCTGTCCGCTCGGCATAGAGCCTGACACTGCTGCTGAAGCTGTTCAGGCCAGTAGTCCTGCACGTGTCCAAGTGATACAAAGCCTGTCTCCTCTGTGGGAGCCTCAGAGGAACCCCAAGTCCTAGATCAGGACAGTCGAGGAAAGCTCAGGCACTGGTCTAAACACAAGTCGAGAACAGGGAGCTAGAGATGAATGAAGAGGAATTCCCAGAGGTGACTGGTAATTGGAACGGAGACTGTACTCTCCTGAGCCCACAGGTGTGCGTCCCTGGGCTCCCCGTTGTAACTGGAGAAACCCCGCCTCAACTCGAGAAACACCAGAAGCTTCTCCCTTACAAGCGGGGTGAGGCCCTTATCAGATCTGCATCTCGTGGGAAATCACCCCGTCCCTCTTGAACCTCGAAGTGCTCTTTCACTCTCTTGCTGTGACACAAGGAGTTCCCAGCCACAACACCCGCCTCAACTCGAGAAACACCAGAAGCTTCTCCCTTACAAGCGGGGTGAGGCCCTTATCAGATCTGCATCTCGTGGGAAATCACCCCGTCCCTCTTGAACTTCGAAGTGCTCTTTCACTCTCTTGCTGTGATACAAGAAGTTCCCAGCCACAATTGTCGCACCCAAGTGGAAACCCCGTGGACCTGCTGCGACTCAAGAGGAGCCCAGTTTGACTTTCCTAACCTCTAGATGATAGTCCCTTTTACTGATCCTTATTATAAGGTGTCCTGGGGTTGCCTTCACATCCCAAAATGTGGTGCTCACAGTAGGAAAGTCGGGAGGAGCATCTGGGTTTGTGCCACCATTCTCCAAGACCCCCAAATGCCTTGCCCACTGCAGATGAACTTGTCTGCCCTGCACTGCCTTGACTGTCATCCGGAGGAACGATGCGTGAAACACCTGCACATGTGACAGCACTTTGGGCCTCGAGGGCAAGCCACACATCCCTGTGTTCTCTCGAAATGGAGCCTGTCATTGCTGCTGCAGCTGGTCAGGCAAGTAGCCGTGCACGTGGCCAGACGAGATGAGGCCTGTCTCCTCTGTGGGGCCCTCAGGGGTACACCAAGACCTAATAAGGATGGTCGAGGAAAGCTCAGGCTCTGTTCTCAGCAAAAGTCGAGGACTGAGCACCGAGACGATTAAGGAAGAATTCCCAGAGGCACCTGGCAACTGGCACGGAGAGAGTCCAATCCTGAGTGCACAGGGGCGAGTCTCTGGGTTAAACGTTGTAACTCGAGAGAACCCCGCCACAACTTGAAATAAACCAAAAGATTCACCCCTGCAAGCGGGGTCAGGACCTCGTCTGCTTTGACGTCTCGGGGAAAAGTACTTCTCTCTTGGACCTCTAATGTGTCGTTCACCTACTTTCTGTGACCCAAGAAGTTTCTCGTGCCGCCCATCCTCACTCGAGGGGAACACCCGGGGTCCCGCCATGAATGTAAATGAGCCCCAGTACCCCTGCTGAGCTGCAGATAATAGGCCTCCTACTCTGTCGGGAAAGTGTTCCCAGCATTTCCCTCACATCCCAACAGGAGACACTCGAACCAGAACTGTCGGGAGCAGCATCAGGGGTCTTACCACCATTTTTCAAGACCCCTAAATTCCTCCTTCACTCCAGATGAACCTGACTGCCCTGCACTGGGTCGACTGTCACCCCGAGGGTCGAAGCCTTACACACTGGCACGTGTGACAGACCTGGGTGGTATCTCGAGGTCAAGTCATAGTTCCCTATGTCCACGCGATGGGGAGCGTTTCACAGCTGATGCAGTTTAAGAGGCAAGAGCAAGTGAACGGCTCCAGCAAAACGAGGCCTGACTTTCCTGTGGGGGCTCCATGAGAATCCAAGATTTATGTCAGCATGGGCGAGGAAAGCTCAGGTGCCTGCTTCAGCACCCAACGAGGACTGAGGACCTGGCGATGACTGGGGAGGAATCCCCTAAGGTGCATGGCAACTGGCAAGAAGACTGGCCTCTGCTGAGGCCACACTGGCGGGTCCATGGGCTCACCGTCATAACACGAGATACCCCGCCGCAACTCCAGAAACACCAGAATCTTGTCCCTTTCAGGCGGGATGAAGCTCTTATCCAATCCAGCGTCTCGGAGGAAATCACCCTTTCCCTCTTGGACCTCGACGGGCTCCTTCACTCCCTTGCTTGACAGAAGGAGTTCCCAATAACACGAGATACCCCGCCGCAACTCCAGAAACACCAGAATCTTGTCCCTTTCAGGCGGGATGAAGCTCTTATCCAATCCAGCGTCTCGGAGGAAATCACCCTTTCCCTCTTGGACCTCGACGGGCTCCTTCACTCCCTTGCTTGACAGAAGGAGTTCCCGGCCACAACCGTCGCACCCAAGAGGAACCCCAGTGGTCCCGCTGCGAATCAAGAGGAGCCCAGTTTTCCCATGCTAAGCTCTAGATGATAGTCCCTTTTCCTGCTCCTTAGTATAAAGTGTCCTGGAGCTTCCATTGCATCCCTATAGTAGGTGCTCCCAGTAGGAACGTCGGGTGGACCATCTGGGTTTCAGCCACCATTCTCCAAGACCACCAAATGCCTTGTCCACTGCAGATGAACCTTTCTGCCCTGCACTGTCTTGACTGTCACCCCGAGGCTCGACGCCCGAGACACCTGCACGTGTGACCCCGCTTTGGTACTCGAGGGCAAGCCACAGAACCCTGTTTCCGCTCGACAGGGAGCCTGACACTGCTGCTGCAGCTGATCAGGCATGTAGCCGTGCACATGTCCAGGCGAGACGACGCCTGTCTCCTTTGTAGGGTCTTCAGGGATACTCCACGACCTAGGTCAGGGAAAGCTCAGGTTCCGGTCACAGCAAAGGTCGAGGACTGAGCACGAAGATGATTAGGGAATAATCACCATAGACGTCTGGCCACTGGCACGGAAACTGTCCAATCCTTGGTGCACAGGGGCGAGTCACAGAGTTCCCCGTTGTAACTCGAGAAACCCCACCACCACCTGAGAAATCTAAACCATTCTCCCCTGCAAGCGAGGTGAGGACCTCGTCTGCTGTTGCATCTCGGGGAAAGAACCTCTTCTCTCTTGGACCACCAAAGTGTCGTTCACCTGTTAGCTGTGACCCAAGAAGTCTATCGCGCCGCCCGTCCTCACTCGAGGGGAACAAAGAGGGTCCCACCAAGAATGTAAATGAGCTCCAGTATCCCTGCTGAGCTAGAGATGAGGGTCCCTTTTATACTCTGTCAGGAAAGGGTTCCCAGCATTTCCCTTATATCCCAACAGGAGACACTCCAAATAGGACTTTCTGGAACAGCATCAGGGGTCTT
>SJYD01055685.1:33398-52077 GCA_006408635.1 Nanger granti
GGAAGTTCGGGGGATTTGGTTTGTGTCCCTTCGATGCAGTGGGGAGTAGAATCCATCCTGGGCTCATGGGCTCTCAGCAGTGCCAAAAGAACTAACTGCCCGGGAACTCCCTTAGGTCCCTTTGATGTGGCTGCCCACGCTCCGTTTCCCAAACTTCCTTACCTTCCAATCCGCTCTGGAATTTCTCACCTTTTCACATTCCACAGGACCCTTGTCCTCAATAGGCCCGGAGTCTTTGGAAAGGGAATTCTCAAATCTCGACCTCCCCTCAGTGGATCCCTGGGTCCTGCAAGTGTAGCACCCACTGCTGTAGGGAAAGGATTTGGAATTGGAATCTGGTTGTAAAGAGAGGCCAGTGCTAGAGCTGTGAGAGAATAGTAGGTTACCCATCACCAGCATTTTGATGCCTGTATTCGGGAGCAGAAAGCTTCCCAGAGAATCACAAAGTATACCCAGCATAAGATTCACTCTGACTGCCACTTTGAAGATGGGTGGTGTGAGGCCAACCTTTGTTCCAGGCCCAGACCCAGCTCTGGGGTCTCCTTCCTGTGTAGCTCAGCACCCCTCCCCACATACGCACATGCACAGCCAAAGCCTCCTCAAGTCTGTGCAATGACATGCTGGGCTGCAGGTCCTCCTGCTGATTCAGAGGCAGGGGTTCTTGGGGCTCACGGTCAGAGCCGGGTGTTCCAGGCTCCATTGCAGCTTGAGACTGGGCCCCGAGGTGTGTCCTGGGTGGTGTCTGTGAAGCAGGCCTTTCTCACTTCCTCTTCATTCCCTGTTGGGCTGATTCCTCCATGGGCACGTTCACTTGGAGCCTGCCCTGGGCCTCATGGGCAGGGGGCTGGAGAGCTGACGCCTCCCTGGGGTGGTGAATCGGGTGCCCCCCTCATCGGCCACATCAACTGGGAAGCTCTGAAATGACACTGACCATCAGTCAGCCCTGCCTGGAGTCTACTGAGCTGGGCCTCACCACTATGGCGGCTGCTTCTGCCCCCTCGAAATTCTGCTACCAGTAGAAACATGTGCCTGCTCAGGAACCCACCCTGGATGAAGCAGAAGCCCCTGAGGGTGTGGGGTCTTCCTGAGCAGCTGGTGCTACCTGGACTTTCCCATGCCACCTACTTTGCTCTCCCCTTGGCTGTGGACACGCCCAGCCCACAGACTTGTGAGCCACACCCGCAGGGGCTTGCTTAAAGCACAGATACCCCAGGCAAACCCCATCCACACACACAGGGAAAGCACTCATGGTTAACCTGGTGGGATGCGAGAGGGTGCCTGGCCCATGCTGGAGCTCCCGTGTTTCCTTTCTGTTCTACTGGGCAAAGGGCCAGAGGCCTCTTGGGGGGTCCTGAGGCAACAGAAAGTTGTTTCCCACACACTCTGCCTGTGAGCTCTCCCGAGGCGCCGGTTTCTGGGAAGGGGTTAACAGCAAAGAATCCTGGCTGCCCGTGAACTGGCTGGGGCTCCTCTCAGCTGTGAGGCCTGGGGATCTGATTTCCGTGTTCTGTTGGGTTCTGTTGCCAGGAAGTGACGTCATTTCCTGGTTTCCCTGCGGAGGTCCCTTACACACAGCTCCCCAAGAGAATCTCTGGCTTTCTGTCTGTTCACGCAACCGCTTAGACCATGTGCAGGCACAGTGTCACCTACACCGCTCACCCCACAGTTTTGGCAGGCTTGGGTGCAGCCTGGACCTGAGCTCTGAGGCACAGCTCTTTCAGACAGGATCTTCTCATCTGTAGTGTGTCCCTTGACAAGCCATATGCCTTTCAGGGATTCCATAGTCTCTCCATTTGCAGCGTTGGTTCAGTCTCTCATCTACTGCTTTGGTCTGTCAGCCTACTACACCTACATGCCTTTCAACCTGGGGCAGGTATCGCAGAGAGCGTGCTCCCTGGCACTTCTCAAAGACAAAATTCAATACATGGCTGACCTAGCATAGAATGGGGCAGAAGCATGCCTGGATGGGCTCTGGGTCCTCAAAAAGTCTGTCCCCTTCTTGCCTGTTTTGAGACAAGCCAATACTTCCCCCAGTGGAGGAATGAAAGTAAGAGTAGAAGGTCACCTTCTCTTATTTAAAAGAAGACGTAACTTTCTGGTCCTCTTTTTTCCATTGAGATTTTGGTTCAAGTGCCCCAACTCGGCTTTTATGAGTGGCTGTGCCTATACTTGTTCCCTGGGACTTCCCAAAGACAAGATTCAATACATGGCTGACCTAGCATAGAATGGGGCAGAAGCAGGCCTGGAAGGGGTCTGGGTCCTCAAAAAGTCAGTACCCTTCTTGCCTGTTTTGAGACAAGCCCACACTTTCCCCAATGGAGGAATGAAAGTAAGACTAGGAGGTCACCTTCTCTTATTTTAAAGAAGACCTAACTTTCTGGTCCTCTTTTTCCATTGAGATTTTGGTTCAAGTGCCCCAATTCGGCTTTTATGAGTGGCTGTGCCTATAATTGCTTCCTGCTTTCTATTACTCTCAAAAGTTTGGGTCATTTTCCCACTTTTTCATGGATGGGCACTGTCATTGATTCTAACTTACAGATAGATTTATGAAAAGGTCTGTAAAATCTACTAGTTTCCTATTTTTTGTTCAGGGTCTCTCTCTAGAAATGCCTTTCTTTTTCATTCGAAATGCAGTCTTTGTCTTCCTTTTTCTCTTTCTCTCTGTGTCTCCTGTGGATGGATGGATGCATCTGAATTCACATGGATATTGTGAGCTTAAGGTTAGGTTTAGGAATAGGTTAGAGTGAGATCAAGTGTTTAGGTTGCATTTTGTGTTGGGGGATGGGACAAGGATGGTGTGTTTTTTTCTTGGAGACTTTAGTGCTCTTTGTTCTTAGTCTATTTTACATAGAAACCGCTTATCAGATACATCACTTGCAAGTCATCTATTATGTTTAGTTTCCTTTTTTTTTTTTTTTTTGATTTGTGAAATCTTGATTCACTGGTGGCTCAGATGGCAGTGTCTGCCCGAAATGCGGGACCCTGGTTTGATCCATGAGAAGGAAAGTTCCTTGGAGAAGGAAATGGCAACCCACATTAGACCTCTGGTGAGAAAATTCCATGGATGGAGGAGTCTCGTGGGATAGAGTCCATGTAGTCACAAAGAGTCAGATACGACTGAGCCACTTGGCTTTACTTGTGGTTGGCACACAGATTTGTAGTTTCAACACCACTAAAGGTTATGTTGAGTGCAAGAGGGACGAGAACTCCATGTTCAAGTTCAGTAGGGGCGGCCCTGATGAGATATCCCTCGTCCAAGGTAAGCATCATTGGCTGTACTTTGCTGGAGCAACCCTGAAGAGATACCCCACTACCAAGGTAAGAGAACCCGAAGTAAGGTGGTAGGTGTTGTGAGATGGCACCAGATGGCAGACACACTGACAACTAGCCAATCTGATCACATGGACCACAGTTTTGTCTAACACGATGAAACTAGGCCATGCATGAGGGGGTCACCCAAGGCGGACGGGTCATGATGGAGAGGGCTGACAGAATGTGGTCCACTGGAGAAAGGAATGGCAAACCACTTCAATATGCTTGCGTTTGGAATCACGTGAACAGTATAAGAAGGCATAATGAGAGGGTACTGAAAGAGGAACTCGCAGGTCAGTTAGTGCCCAATATGCTACTGGAGATCAGTGTAGAAATAACTCCAGAAAAACTGAGGTGATGGAACAAAAGCAAACTCAATACCTCGTTGTGGATGTGACTGGTGAAACAAGCAAGGTCCCATGGTGTAAAGAGCATTATTGCATTGGAACCTGGAATGTTAGCTTCAGGAATCAAAGCAAAGTGGAAGTGGTTAAACATGAGATGGCAAGAGTGAACATAGACATTTTAGGAATCAGCGAACTACAACGGACTGGTATTGGGGTCCAGCCCCGGTGGATTCAGGGTGATTCGAACCTGGGAACGGAGTCAGCGTCCTTGGAAAAATACATGTAAAATTACAGATATTTAGAGAGATTAGAAACGAATTGTGTAGTAGAAAAAATAGTGGAGAAAAAGTCGCTGAATAACTCGGTTTATGTGGAATAGCATCCATGCTCCAGATGGGAATTCAGTCAGAAAAACGGGGAGCAGAAAAGAACGCCATGAGGGAATCAGTCTTTCCGGAAACTGATCTGATTTCTTTACTTTTGGGTTTGCTTATATACCTTTTGTTACACATAGGGATGAATACAGAGTCACGCGTGGGTCAGTAGTCCTGACTTTATTAAAATCAGTTGCTTCACATAAAAAAGGTCTTGGGGGTTTTACATCATCTTCAAGCCATTTCTGCCTGCTGACATTTACAACCCTTTCTTTCTGATAACCAAGAAACTTATTTTTTTCCAAGGGTGATTTTCTTAAACCAGGCATCATCCTCCAAATAAAGTTGCATACCTATAGGGTGAGGGTGTAGTGAATTACAATCAAGAAATGAATTTATTTAAGCCAAGGTTAACATGATTAATCTTAAAGCTTTATTCTTGTTTCTCCTATATACTTATTCCTCCTGTATGCTTAAAGGTTAATGCTCATTCTCCTATATGCTAATTATATTCATTATAAGGACAGGGAATATGGAGATTTAGCAGAAAACATCAGCCCAACAAACAATAATCCTTTCACCAATGTTCCTGTTAAGATCTACTTAGTCTTAAAATAGTGATAAAGTTACATTTTCATATAGCAAGGAGAGAGTGATTTATAACAAAGTACAGTGATCTATTACAAAAGAGAAAGTCCATTTACTCAAGAAGTCTAGTATTGCTAACCTTAAAAATTACTATATGTCATCTTCTATATTCCAAATACATTGATTAATATATTCCCAGGTGCATAGGGATATGGAGGTCTGGCAGCAATCATTGACACAACAAGAAGAAAAAGCCCTATTAAAATTAAGACTCTCAAAATACTCCAAAGCTCTCTGTGCTGTTTATGGTTGAGAGGTAGTAAACAATCATGTGTCATCAGAGAGGTTTAACCTGAGAGCTCTTATGCCATCTAGGGCATGGAATTAGCAGCAATTATTCACACAACAGATGAAAAAACGCTTCACCAATATAATTCACAACCAACCCACTGTACTAATAATTTCTAACTTCCCATAAGAATTTGCCTTTAGGAAGTCTAAAACATCATGTGCCTCTCAAAGTTGGGACTGACCCACCCGACCCCACTCAAGAGGAATACCGAGGGTCATGCCGAGACTCAAGAGGAGCCTCATTTTCCCCTGCTCAGCTCCAGATGAGGATCCCTTTCCCTGCTCCGTCGGGAAAGGATGCCTGGCGCTCCTCTCTCATCCCAAGAGGCGGTGCACTCACCAAGAGATTCGGAAGGACTCCAGGGGTCGAGCCCCCATTCCCCAAGACCCCCAAATGTCTCAGTCCACTCCAGATGAACCTGGTTGCCCTGCACTACCTCGACTGTCCCCCGGAGGTTCGACTCACACAATGCTGGCACGTGTGACAGACCTGTGGCACATCGAGGGAAAGCAAGAGATCCCTGTGTATGCTCGTAATCGAATCCTGACACTGCTGCTGCAGCTTGGGAGGAAAGCGTTCGTGCACGTCTCCACGCGAGACAAAACCTGACTCCACTGTGGAGGCTCCAGGGGAACCCCAAGACCCATGTCAGCATGGGCGAGGAAAGCTCAGGCTCTGGCCTCAACCCGAGATGAGGACTGAGGACCCGGCTCTGACGGACAAGAAATCCCCAGAGGCCCTTCGCAAGTGGCAAAATACTGGCCTCTCTTGAAGCCACAAAAGCGGTTCCCTCAGGTCCTCGTCATCACTCGAGAGGACCCAGCCGCAACTCGAGAAAAAACAGGAGCTTCTCCCTTGCAGGTGGGCTGAGGATCTTGTCCAGTGTAGCGTCTTGAGGGAAGTCACCTCTTCCCTCTTGAACCTCGAAAGAGTCCTTCAAACCCTTGCTGCGACCCACAAAGTTCTCCGTTCCACCCGTCCACTCTCGAGAGGAAGAAGGAGGATACCGCCACGACTCAAGAGGAGCCAAGTTTTCCCTGCTCAGCTCCAAATGAGGGAACCTTTCCCTGCTCCACCGGGAAAAGATTCTCGGCACTCCCGTCGTTTCCCAAGAAGAGAGGCTCCCCACAGGAATGTCTAAAGGAATTTCAGGGGTCGTGCTACTATTCCCCAAGAACCCCAAATATCTCAGTGCACTCCAGATGAATCTAATTGCCCTGCACTGCCACGACTGTCACCAGGAGGACTGACTCACGCCATGCTGGCATATGTGACAGCTCTGTGGCACTTCAAGGGATAGTCACAGATCCCTGTGTCCTCTCGACGCGAAGACGGACCCTGCTACTGCAGCCTAGGAGGAAAGCAGCCGTGCATGTCACCAGGTGAGAGGAGTCCTGACACCCCTGTGGAGCCTCCAGGAGAACCCAAAGACCCATGTTAGCACGGGCCACGAAAGCTAAGGCTCCAACCTCAGCTGCAGATGAGGACTGAGGACCCAGCACCGAGTGGGGAAGAATGAGGAGAGGCCCCTCGCAACTCACACGGAGACTGGCCTCTCCTGAGGCCACAGGTGCAAGTCCCTGAGGTCCACGTCGTAACTCGAGAGGACCTCGCCGAAACTTGAGAAAAAAGAAAAAAAAAGGAGCTTGTACCCTGCAGACGGGCTGAGGCCCTTGACTGCTGCAGTGTCTCAGGGAAAATCACTCCTTTCCTATTGAACCTCGAAATTGTCCTGCACACCCTTGCTGCGACCCACGAAATTCCCCGACCCAAAAGTATCTTTCAAGAAGAACACCGGGGGTTTTGCCGTGATTAAAGAGGTGCCCCGTTTTCCACTGCTAAGCTCCATACGAGGGTCCCTTTCCATGCAATGTCGGAAAAGGATTCCCGGCACGCCCCTCGCATCCCAAGAGGAGGTGCTCTTCCCAGAATAGTCGGGAGGAGTTTCAGGGGTCGTCTCACAATTCCCCAAGATTCTCAAATGATTCAGTCCAATCCACACGAACTTGATTGTCCTGAGCTGCCTCGACTCAGCCCGAGGATCTATTCACGCCACGCTGGCACGTGTGACAGCCCAGTGGCACCTCGAGGGAAAGCCTAAATTCCCTGTGTCCGCTCGAATGGGAAACCTGAAACTGCTGCTGCAGCTCGGGATGAAAATAGCCATGCATGTTTCCTCATGACATGAGACCTGACTCCCCTGTGGAGGCTCCAGGGGAACTCCAAGACCCATGGCATCATGGATGATAACAGCTCAGGCTTCAGCCTCAGCTCCAGACGAGGACGGAGGATGCAGCACCGATTGGGAAGGAATTTCCAGAGGACCCTGGCAACTCACTCGGAGACTGGCCTCTGCTGAGGCCACAAGGCAGGTCCCTGAGGTTCGCAAAGTAACTCGAGAGGACCACACCACAACTCGAGAAAATCTAGGAGCTTCTCCCCTGCAGGCAGGGTGAGGCCCTTGTATACTGCGGCTTCTCAGGGAAAATCGTCTCTTCCCTCTTGAACCTCAGAAATGTCCTTTACATCTTTTCTTCAACCCATGAAGTTTTCCGATCCAAACGTACTCCTCGAGAGGAACACCGAGGATTCTGCCGTGATTATCCCCTGCTCAGCTCCAGATGAGCGTCTCTTTCCCTGCTCCATCTGGAAATAATTCCCGGTGCTTCCCTAGCAAACCAAGAGGAGGTGCTCTCCCCAGGAGAGGCAGGAGGAACTCCAGGTGTCGTGCCACAATTCCCCAAGACACCCAAATGCCTAGTCAATTCCAGATGCACCTGACTGCCCTTCACTGCCTCGACTGTCACCCCGAGGATTGACTCACGCCACGCTGGCGCGTTTGACAGTCCTGTGACACCTCAATTGAAAGCCAAAGATCCCTGTGTTCGCTCAAATGGAAAGCCTGACACTACTACTGCAGTTCGGGGGGGAAGCGGCCGTGCACCTCTCCAAGCGAGATGAGACCTGATTCCCCATTGGAGGCTTCAGAGGAACCCCAAAACCCATGTCAGCAAGGGCAAGGAAAGTTCAGCCTCTTGCCTAAAATACAGACGAAGACAGACGACCCGGCATCTACTAGGGAGGAATCTCCAGAGTCCAGTAGCAACTCGCACAGAGACTGGACTCTCCTGAGGCCACAGGGGCGGGTCTCTGAGGTCCCTGTCGTTACTCGAGAGGACCCCACCACAACTCGAATAAAAACATGAGCTTCTTTCTTACAGGCAGGGTGAGGCCCTTGTCTGTTTTGGCATCTCGGGGGAAATCACCCCTTCTTTCTTGAACTTGGAAAGGGTCCTTCACACTCTTGCTGCGACCCACAAAGTTCCCCGATCCACCTGTCCACACTCGAGAGGTAAAAGGAGGGTAATGCCGCTACTCATGAGGAGGCCCGTTTTCCCCTACTCAGCTCCAGATGAGGGTTCCTTTCCCTGCTCCGTCGGGAAAGGATTTCCAGGGCTCCCCTCACCTCCCAACAGGCGGCACTGTCCCCAGGAGTGTCTAGAGGAATTCCAGGGAATTTTATTGCCCTGCACTGCCTCGACGATCACCCTGAGTATCGACTTACGCCACAATGGCACATCTGACAGTCCTGTGGCACCTAAGGGGCAAGCCACAGTTCCCTGTGTCCAATCGAATGGGAAGCCTGACTCTTCTGCTGCAGCTCGGGAGGAAAGCGGTCGTGCACGTATGAACGGGAGACGAGGCCTGACTCACCTGTGGAGGCTCCAGGGGAACCCCAAGATCCAGTCAGCACAGGCGAGGAAAGCTCAGGCTCTGACCTCAGCAACAGACGAGGGCTGAGGACCTGGCATCGACTGAGAAGGAATTTCCAGAGTCCCCTCGCAACTTGCACAGAGACTGGTTTCTCCTGAGGGCAAAATAGCGGGTCCCTGAGGTCCTGAATTAACTCGAGAAGGCTCCACCCCAACTGGAGAAAAAACAGGAGCTTCTCCCCTACAGGCGGGGTGAGAGCTTCGTCCAGTGTGGCATCTCGGGGGAAAACACCCCTTCTCTCTTGAAACTGGAAAAGTTCATTCACACCCTTGCTGCGATCCACGAAGTTCCCCAACACACCCTTCGTCACCCGAGAGGAACACTGAAGGTCCGCACTGACTCAGGAGGAGCTCGGGTTTTCCCTACTCATGTCCAGATGAGCGTCCCATTCCCTGAACCACTGGGAAAGTAATCACGGCGCTCGGCATCCCAAGAGAATGCATTGTCCCCAGGAGAGTCGGGACGTACTCTAGGGGACGTGCCACCATCTCCAAGACCCCCAAATGTCTCCGTCTACTCCAGATGAACCTGATATCCCTGCACTGCCTCGACTGTCACACAGAAATTCGACTCACGTCACGCTAGCGCGTGTGACAGCCCTGTGGCACCTCGAGGGAAAGCCTCAGATCCCTGTGTCCACTTGATGGGAAGCCTGACACAGCTGCTGCAACTCGGTAGGAAAGCGGACACGCACATCTCCACACAAAACCTGGCTGAATCCCTGAAAGAGAGTCATTTCCTAGGCAGGTTGATAAGAAGTCTAGGGGTCCCCAAGGAGAGAGGAGTCTGGAATTATCAAGGAGGAAGAAAATGAAGAAGGAAGTAAAATGTTTCCCAGGGAGTTGAATACTAGGTCAGCTTTACTGGGACGGAAAGCCCCAAATTTTAAAGGGAACAATGGATACCAGGTGTGTCACTACAATGTTTGCCCTGCAACCTAAGAAACAGGATCTAGCTCTAGGAAACAGACTCAACGCTAACTGCAAATTGTCACCAATGGTTACATAAACCTTACCTGCCTGCCCACCAATCATGCTCTGCCGAGTAGCCTGGTCCCCCTCCTCCCCTGCACAATAGGATAAAAGGCTCCCAAATTGTGTGTTCGGGGCTCCCCACCTTCGATTGGCTTGGTGGGGGCCCGGATCCGAAATTGCCAATAAACTGTTTAACTCTGAACTCCGACTGGTGGTCTCTATTGGCAGCTAGTCTCCCACAATCTGCTGTGCAGTTTTCAGAGGAACCCCAAGGTCCATATCAGCAATGGCGAGGAAAACTCAGGCTCTGATCTCAGATCCAGATGATGACTGAGAACTCGGCATCAACTGTGGTGTAATCATCAGATACTCCTCGCAACTCGAGCAGGGACTGTCCTCTTGTGAGGCCACAGGTTGGGTCCCTGAAGTCCCTGTCATAACTCGAGAGACCCCGACACAAATCCAAAAAAAACAGGAGGTTCTCACCTGCAGGTGTGTTTAAGCTGTGGTACCCTGCAGCGTCTCAGGGGGAAATCACCCCTTCCCTCTTGAACCTCCAAAGAGTTCTTCACACCCTTGCTGCAACACACAGGGTTCCAAGACATACCGGACCCCACATGAGAGGAACACCGAGGATTCCATACTACTCAAGAGCAGCCCCGTTTTCCCTTGCTCAGCTACAGATGAGAGTCCCTTTCCCTGCTTATGCTGGAAAGGTTACCCAGCGCTCCGCTTGCATCCTAGGAGGAGGCACTCTCCCCAAGAGAGTCAGGAGAAACTACAGGGTTGATGCCAACATTTACAAAGATCTCCAAATGTCTCAGTCCACACCAGATGAATCAGATTGCCCTGCACTGCCTCCACTGTCATCCTAACGATTTACTCACACCACGGTGACATGTGTGAAAGTCTTGTGGCACCTTGAGGGAAAGGCATAGATCCCCATGTCCACTCGATGGGAAGCCTGACACTGCTGCTGCAGCTTGGGAGGAAAGCAAACATGCACTGGCTCCCTGTGAGAGGAGGCCTGACTCCCGTGTGGAGACTCCAGGGGAACACAAAGACACATGTCAGCACGGGCGAGGAAACTCAGGCTCAGGCCTCAACTCTAGACGAGGACTGATGACCCAGCGCCAACTGGGTAGGAACCCCGAGAGGGCCCTCGCAAGTCGCACAAAAACTAGCCTCTCCTAAGGCCACAGAGCAGTTCCCTTGGGCCTTGATATAACACGAAAGACCCTGCTGCAACTAGAGAAAAACCAGCAGCTTTTCCCCTGGAAGTTCAGTCAGGACCTTGTCCACTGAAGCGTCTCAAGGGAAATCACCCCTTCGTTCTTGGACCTAGAAAGGCTGCTTCACACTCTTGCTGTGACCCACGAAGTTCCCCAACCCGTACGACCCCACTCGAGAGGAATACCAAGGGTCCCGCTGCAAACTGGGAAGGAATCTCGAGAAGACCCTTGCAACTCCCACAGAGACTGCCCTCTCCTCAGGCCACAGGGGCGTTTTCCTGGGTTCACAATTGTTACTAGAGAGGACCCCGCTGCAATTCAGAAAAACCAAGAGGATCTCCGATTTCCCCTGCTAAGCTTCAGATGAAGGTACCTTTCACAGCTCTGCCAGGATATGATTCCCAGCGCTTCCCTCCAATCCCAAGAGGAGGCACTTAACCAAGGAAGAAGGGGGGGAACTCCAGGGGTCGTGCCACCATTTGCCAAGACCCCAAAAGCCTCAGTCCACTCCAAATAAACCTGATCGCCCTGCACTGCCTCGACTCTCAAGACAGGATCGTCTCACACCACGCTGGTAAGTTTGACTGCCACGTGACAAATACAGGGCAAGACTTGAATCTCTGTGTCCATTCAATGGGTAGACTTACACTGATGCTGCAGCTCGGGAGGAAAGCGGCCGTAAACGTCTCCACACGAGACGAGAACTGACTCCCCTGAGGAGGCTCCAGGGAAACCCCAAGACCCATGTCGGCACTGGCGAGGAAAGCTCAGCCTCTGGCCTCAGCTCCAGATGAGGACTAAGGATGCGGCCCCAACTGAGGCAAAATCCCCAGAAGACCATCGCAACTCACATGGAGACTGGCCTCTCCTGAGGCCACAGGGGCGGGTCCCCCGCGTCCCTGTAGTAATTCGAGAGGACCCCTCCGCAATTTGGGAAAACAACAGCTTCTCTCCTGCAGCAAGTGAGGCCCTTGTGCTCCGTGGCCTCTCAGGGGAGATCACCAATTTCCTCTTGGACCTCAAAAGGCTCCTTCACACACTTGCTATGAGCCACGAAGTTCCCCGAACCACCCTTCACTTCGAGAGGAACACCGAGGATCCTGCCGTGACTCAAGAGGTTCCCCGTTTTCCTCTCCTCAGCTCCAGATGAGGGTCACTTTCAGTCCTGTATCTGGAAAGGATTCAACGCCCTTCCCTCACATTCCTAGAGACAGTGCTCTCCCGTGGCGTGTGAGGAAGAACTCCAGGCCTCGTTCCACCATTTTCCAAGTACCCCAAAAGCTTCAGTCCACACCAGATGAACCTGATTGCCCTGCGCTGCCTGGAATATCACCCCGAAGACCAACTCATGCCACTCTTGCACGTGTGACAGCACTATGGCACCTCGAGGGCAAGCCAAAGATCCCTGTGTCGACTTGACGGGAAGCCTGACACTGCTGCTGAAGCTCAGGAGGAACTCGGGAGTACAATTCTCCTCTCAAGAAGAGGCCTCACACCACTGTGGAGGCTCCAGGGAACCCCAAACTCAAGTCAGCACTGGCGAGGAAAGCTCAGGCTCTGGACTCAGTTCCATAAAAGGACTGAGGACTCGGCGTCAACTGGGGATGAATCCCCAGAGGCCTCTCACAACTGGCACAGAGATTGGCCTCTCCTGAGACCACAGGGGCGGGTCCCTAGGGTCTGCTTCAACTCAATAGGATCCCTCCGCAACACAAGCAAAACCAAGAGCGTCTTCCCTGCATTTAGGTTGTGGCCCTTTTCCACTGCGTTGTCTCAGGGGAAATCTCCCCTTCCCTCTTTGACCTCGAAAGGCTCCTTCACACCCTTGCTGTGACCCACGAAGTTCCCTGACCCACGCGTCCCCACTCAAGAGGAACACCGAGGGTTTTGACATGACTCAAGGCATCCTCGTTTTACCCTGCTTATCTCCAGATGAGGTTCCCTATCCTTGCTCTGCTGAGAAAGGTTTCTCTCACTTCCCTAGCATCTGAAGGTGGCACTCGACACAGGAAACTCGGTCAGAACTCCATGGGTCGTACCACCATTCCCCAAGACACCCAAATGCCTCAGTGCACTCCAGATGAACCTGAATGCCCTGAATTGACTCGACTCTCACCCCTAGGATCGACTCCAGACTTGGTGGCAAGTGTGACAGCCCTGCGGCACGTTGTGGGCAAGACACAGATCCCAGTGTCCGCTCAACAGGGAGACTGACACTGCTGCTGCAGATTGAGAGGAAAGCGGCTGTACACGTTTCCCCAGGAGACAAGGCCTGACTCCACTGTAGGGGCTCCAGGGGAACCCCAAATCCCATGTCAGCACGAGTATGGAAAGTTCACCGTCTGCCCTCCAATTTAGACAAGGACTGAGGACCTGGCACAGCCTGGAGCAGGAATCTCCATAGGCCCCTCAGAACTTGCACAGAGACAGGCCTCTCCTGAGGCCACAGGGGCGGGTCCCTGCTGTACAAGATATACCTCGAGGGGACCCCACCGCCACTCGAGAAAAATCAGGGGCTTCTAACCTGCAGGCAGGGTGAGGCCCTCGACTGCTGTGTCGTCTCAGGGCAAATCACACCTTTCCTCTTCGACGTTGAAAGGCTTCTTCACACGCTTACTGTGACCCACAAAGTTCCCTGACCCACGTGCCAACATGAAAAAAACAATGAGGCACCTGCTGAGACACAAGAGGAGCCCCCATTTCCCCTGCTCAGCTTCAGATGAGGGTCCTTTTCCCTGGTCCATCAGGAAAGGATTCACGGCGCTCCCCTCGCATTCCCAGAGAACAGGATTGCAACAGGAGACTCGGGAGGAACACCAGGGATCGTGCCATCATTCCCCAAGACTCTCAAATGCCTCGTCCACTCCAGATGAAGTTGACAGCCCTGCTCCGCCTCGATTGTCACCCCGAAGATCGACTCACTCCACTCACTCCACTCCAGGTCTGGCAAGTGTGTCAGACCTGGCCTAGCTACACTGAGTGCAAGCCCCAAATCCCTGTGTCCACTTGAAGGAGAGCCTGACATTGCTGTTGCAGCCTGGGAGGAATGTGGCGGTGCACGTCTCAACGTGAGACGTGGCCTGACACCCTTGCGGGGGCTCCAAGAGAACATCAAGACCCAAGTCAGCATGGGCGAGGAAAGTTCAGACTCCGGCCTCAGCTCCAGACGAGGGCCGAGGACTCGGCAAAGACTGGGGAGGAATCCCCAGAGGCTCCTCGCTATTTGTACGCACACTGGAATCTCCTGAGTCCACAGGGGTGGTCCCTGGGGTCCCCACAGTAAATTGAGAGGATCCAGCCACATCTCGAGAAAAACAAGGAGCTTCTGCCCTGAGGCGGGGTGAGGCCCTTATCCTCCTAGTTATCTCGGGTTAAATCACCCCTTCCCTCTTGAGTCTGGAAACGCTCCTTCACACCCTTGCTGTGACTCACGCATTTCCCGACCCACTTGTAGCCACTTGAGAAAAACACAGAGGGTACCACCATGACTCAAGAGGAGCCCCGTTTTCCCCTTCTCACCTTCAGATGAGGGTTGCTTTCACTGCTTCATCAGTAAAGGATTCCCGGCGGTCCCCACGCATCCCAAGAGGAGGTGCTTGCCACAGGGAAGTCGAATGGCACACCAGGGGTCGTGCTACCATTTTCCATTACCCCAAAATGCCTCGTCCACTCCAGATAAACATGAGTGTCCTGCACTGCCTCGATTGTCACACTGAGGTTCGACTCACACCACGCTGGAACGTGTGACAGCCCTGGGGTAACTTGAAGCCAAGACCCAGTTCCCTGTGTCTGCTAGAGGGGGAGACTGACACTGCTGCTTCCGCTTGGGAGG
This sequence comes from Nanger granti, assembly GCA_006408635.1. NCBI lineage: Eukaryota > Metazoa > Chordata > Mammalia > Artiodactyla > Bovidae > Nanger > Nanger granti. Next base: position 48,184 of record SJYD01055685.1, read on the forward strand.
AAAGCGACCATACACGTCTCCATGTAAGATGAGGCCAGACACCCCTGTGTGTTCTCCACGGGAACCCACAGACTCATGTCAGCACAGGAAAGGAAAGCTCAGGGTCTGGCCTCAGCTCAGGAGGAGGACTGCCAACTTTACGCCTATTGGGAAGAAACCCCTAGGGCCTTTCGCACGGTTACTGGCCTCTCTGGAGGCCACAGGGGCAGATCTCAGGGATCCCTGTCTTAACTCGACAGGATTCCTCCACAACTCGAGAAAAACCAGGAGCTTCTCCCCTGCAGAAAAGTCAGGCCTTTGTTCGCTATGGAGACCCCTAGGGCCTTTCGCACGGTTACTGGCCTCTCTGGAGGCCACAGGGGCAGATCTCAGGGATCCCTGTCTTAACTCGACAGGATTCCTCCACAACTCGAGAAAAACCAGGAGCTTCTCCCCTGCAGAAAAGTCAGGCCTTTGTTCGCTATGGAGCCTTGGGATAAATCATCCCTTCCCTCTTGGACCTCGAAAGGCTCCTTCACACCTTTGCTGTGACCCACGAAGTTCCCCAACCTACCCATACCCATTCGATAGGAACACCGAGGATCCCGCCGAGACTCAGAAGGAGCCCCGTTTTCCACTGCTCCGCTCCAGATGAGGGTCCCTTATCCTGCTCCATCAGGAAATGATTCTTGGAGCTTCCCTCGCATCGCAAGAGGATGAGCTACTCTTGGACCTCGAAAGGCTCCTTCACACCCTTGCTGTGACCCACGAAATTCCCCAACCTACCCATCCCCATTTGATAGGAACACCGAGGATCCCGCCGAGACTCAGAAGGAGCTCCGTTTTCCACTGCTCCGCTCCAGATGAAGGTCCCTTATCCTGCTCCATCAGGAAAGGATTCTTGGTGCTTCCCTCGCATTGCAAGAGGATGAGCTTGCACCAGAAGAGTCGGGAGAAACACCAGGGATCCTGCCACCATTTACCAAGACTCCTGAATGCCCGTCCACTCCAGATGACCTTGACTGCCCTGCACTGCTTCGACTGTCAGGCGGACGATCAACTCACACTACACTGGCACGTGTGACATCTCTGGGGTACCTCGAAGCAAGCCACAGATCCCTGTGTCCGCTCGACGGGGCGACTGTCACTGCTACTGCAGCTCGCTTTGAAAGCAGCCGTGCATGTCGCCTTGCGAGATCAGGCGTGATACCCTGTGGATTCTCTAGGGGAACCCACAGACCCATGGAATCACAGGCAAACAAAGCTCAGGCTCCGCCCTCAGTGCAGCGGAGGACTGAAGACCCAACACCGAATTGGAAGGGATCTCCAGAGGCCCTTTTATACTCGCACGGAGACTGGGCTCTCCTGAGGACACAGCGGCAGGCCTCAGGGATCCCTATTGTATCTCGAGAGGACACAGCCACAAATCGAAAAAAAAAACAAAAAAAAACCAGGATCTTCTGCCCTGAGGGTGGAGTGTCATCCTTGTACACTGCGGCCTCTAGGGGGAAATCATATCTTCCCACTTGGAGCTTGAAAGACTCCATTACACCCTTGCTCTGACCCACGAATTTCCCCTACATACACATCCTCACTCAAGAGGAATACTGAGGATCCCGCCACGACTCAAGATGAGCCCCGTTTTCCCCTTCTGAGCTCCAGATTATGGTCCGTTTCCCTGCTATGTCGAGAAAGGATTCCAGGCGCTACCCTCGCATACCAAGAAAAGGCAATCATGCCAGTAGTGTTGAGAGGAACACCAGGGGTCATGCCACCATTCCCTAAGACCCCAAAAACCTCCTCCATTCCAGATGAACCTGACTGCCCTGCACTGCCTCGACTGATCCCAAGGATCAACTCACGCCACGCTGCACGTGTAACAGCACTGGGGTACCTTGAGGGCAAAGAACAGATCCCTGTGTCCGCTTGACGAGGAGCCTGACACTGCTGCTGCATCTCGGGATGAAAGCGGCCATACATGTCTCCACGGGAGACGAGGCCTGACTCGCATGTCGGGGCTCCAGGGGCAACCCAAGACACATGTCAGCACGGTCGAGGAAAGCTCAGGCTCCCGCCTCAACTCCAGAATAAGACTGAGGATGTGCCGCCGACTAGGGGGATTACCAGAGGCCCCTCGCAACTCCCACGGAGACTGGCCTCTCGTCAGGCCACATGGCCGGGTCCCTGGGGCCCCTGTCTTAAATCGAGAGGACCCTCCCTAAACTCGAGAAAAACCAGGAGCTTCTCCCCTGCAGGTGTGGTGAACACCTTATGTGCCGGGGCGTATCAGGGGAAATCATCCCTTCCCTCTTAGACCTCGAAAGTCTGATTCACACCCTTTCTGTGAGCCTCGATTTTCCCCGACACAACCGTTCCCCCTCGAGAGGAACACCGAGGGTACCATGTGGGGGCTCCAGAGGCAACCCAAGACACATGTCAGCACAGGCGAGGAAAGTTCAGGCTCCCACCTCAACTCCAGGATAAGACTGAGGACGTGCCGCCGACGGGGGGCTTACCAGAGGCCCCTCAAAACTCCCACGGGGACTGGCCTCTCGTCATGCCACAAGGGCGGGTCCCTGGGTCCCCTGTCTTAACTCGAGAGGACCCTGCCTAAACTCGAGGAAAACCAAGAGCTTCTCCCTTTCATTCGGGGTGAACACCTTATGTGCCAGGGCGTATCAGGGGAAATCACCCCTTCCCTCTTAGACGTCAAAAGTCTGATTCACACCCTGTCTGTGAGCCACGATTTTCCCAGACACAACCGTTGCCCCTAGAGAGGAACATCGAGGGTCCCACCGTGAGGCAAGAGGAGCCCCGTTTTTCCCTGCTCAGCTCCAGATGAGGGTCCATTTCCCTGCTCCGACGGGAAAGGATTCCCATCGCTCCCCTTGCATCCCAAGAGGATGAGCTCGCACCAGATGAGTTGGGAGGAACACCAGGAACACCGTGAGGCAAGAGGAGCCCCGTTTTTCCCTGCTCAGCTCCAGATGAGGGTCCATTTCCCTGCTCCGACGGGAAAGGATTCCCATCGCTCCCCTTGCATCCCAAGAGGATGAGCTCGCACCAGATGAGTTGGGAGGAACACCAGGAATCGTGCCACCATTCCCCAAGACCCCCAAATGCCTCATCCACTCCAGATGAACCTGACTGCCTTGCACTGCCTCGACTGTCCCCGCAACGATCGACTCTCAACACGGTGGAACGTGTGACAGCCATGGGTTATTTCGAGGGCAAAAAAACAGGTCCCTATGTCCGATTGACGGGGAGCCTGACACTGCTGCTGCAGCTAAGAAGGAAAGCGACATTGCATGTTTCCACGCAAGATGAGGACCTCATGGTTGCCATGGGGCCTCATGGCAAACTAAAGAACAATGTCAGCACGAGCAAGGAAAGCTGAGGCTCCGGCCTCAGCTCCGGATGAGGAGTGAGGACCCAGCGCCGACTGGGGAGGAATCCCCAGATTCCCCTCTCAACTCACCTGGAGACTGGCCTCTACTGAGNTGGGGCCTCATGGCAAACTAAAGAACAATGTCAGCACGAGCAAGGAAAGCTGAGGCTCCGGCCTCAGCTCCGGATGAGGAGTGAGGACCCAGCGCCGACTGGGGAGGAATCCCCAGATTCCCCTCTCAACTCACCTGGAGACTGGCCTCTACTGAGGCCACAGCGGTGGGCCGCTAGTGTCCCAGTCTTAACTCAAAAGTACCCTGCCACACCTCGAGAAAAACCATGAGCTTCTTCTCTGCAGGCAAGGTCAGGCTTTTTCCGCTGTGCGTTTCGTTCGAAACCACCCCTCCCCTCTTGGACTACGAAAGGCTCCTTCACACCCTTGCTCTGAACTACGAAGTTTGTCCACCCAGCAGTCCCCCTCTAGAGGAAAACCGAGGGTCCCACTGAGACTCACGAAGAGCCCCGTTT
>SJYD01055686.1:0-51851 GCA_006408635.1 Nanger granti
GAATCTAATGCAAGAGGTGTCTCCAGCACAACTCTTAAGGAACCTCGAGTCATATACTGCAACTCAAGAGACACCCTGAAATCCCTGTTGTAATCTCAGAATCCATAGACTAGCACAAAGGACCTGGGACCAAATGACAGAGGTGTTCTCCGGCCAAAACTGAAGTGTATTCCCCAAGTACAACTAGAGAGCTGTCCCCATGGATAATACACATAGAGAGGAAACCTTCTGCCTCCAATGAAGACGAGCTTCCTGAAGGAAGTCAAGTGGAGGCCCTGGCAACTAGAAAGCAGGAATCCCACGAATAGAAGTGAGGAACGCATAACACCAAAAGCAGAGAGGACCTATATTCCCCAAGTACAACTAGAGAGCTGTCCCCATGGATAATACACATAGAGAGGAAACCTTCTGCCTCCAATGAAGACGAGCTTCCTGAAGGAAGTCAAGTGGAGGCCCTGGCAACTAGAAAGCAGGAATCCCACGAATAGAAGTGAGGAACGCATAACACCAAAAGCAGAGAGGACCTTCCAAGTGGAGACAATAACACCCCAACCTAAGAGAATGCAGCGTCAACCCTCGAGAGGAACCCTCTTCCACAACTTGAGAGGCGCCTGCTGGACATCACACACAGAGATGAGCCCCTCTTCTGCTAAGACAGACGGACCTCACACCACAAGGACAGTCCTCTGTTGGACCTCGAGTCAAGGCACAGATCCGTGTCGGCTCGATATGGAGACTGACACTGCTGCTACAGCTAGTCAGGCAAGTGGCCGTGCATGTTTCCAGGCGTGACGAGACCTGTCTCCTCTGTGGGTGACTCAGAGGTACTCCAAGACCTAGGTCAGGACAGTCGAGGAAATCTCAGGCTCCGGCCTCAGCACCAGTCGAGGACTGAGCACCCTGAGACCATTGGGGAGGATTTCCCAGCGGCGCCTGGAAACTGGCACGGAGACTGGCCTCTCCTGAGGCCACAGGGGCGAGTCCCTGGGGTCCCCGTAGTAATTAGAGAGAACCCCGCCACAACTTGAGAAAAGGGAAAATAGTTTCCCCTGCAAGCAGGGTAAGGACCTTGTCCGCACTGGTGTCTCAGGGGAAATCACACCTTCTATCTTCGATTTCAAAAGGATCGTTCACCTGCTTGCTGTGGCCCAAGATGTTCCCTGCACCAACCATCCCCACACGAGAGGAACATCGAGGGTCCCGCCTAGAAAGAAATGGAGCCCCGTTATCCCCTGCTGAGCTCCAGATTAGGGTCCCTTTTCTGCTCTGACAGGAAAGGATTCGCAACGCTCCCCTCACATCCCAACAGGAGACACTCCCACCAGGACTGTCGGGAGGAGCATCAGGGGTCTTGCCACCATTCCCCAAGATCCCCAAATACCTCGTTCACTCAGGATGACCAGACAGCCCTGCACTTCGTCGACTGTCACGCTGAGGCTCAAAGCCTGACACACGGGCACGTGTGACAGCCGTGGGTAGTACCTCGAGGCCAAGTGACAGATCCCTGTGTCCACTCGACGGGGAGCCTTACACTGCTGCTGCAGCTGTGGAGGCAAGCGGCAGTGCACGTCTCCAGATGAGACGAGGCCTGACTCCACTGTGGGTGCTCCATGAGAACCCCAAGATTTTTATCAGCATGAGCGAGGAAAGCTCAGCTACTGGCTTCAGCACCAGACGAGGACTGAGAGCCAGTGATGCATGGGAAGGAATCCACAAAGGGGCATGGCAACTGGAACGGAGACTGGCCTCTCCTGAGGCCAAAGGGGCGCATCAATGGGATCCCTGTTGTGACTCAAGAAACCCCACTACAACTAGAGAAAGACCTGAAGCTTATCCCTTGAAAGCGGGGTAAGGGCCTTATCCGCTGCAACATCTGGAGGGAAATGATCCATTCCCTCTTGTACCTCGAAGGGCTCCTTCACCCCCATGCTGTGACCAAAGGAGTTCCCCGCCCCACGCGTCTCAACGCGACAGGAACTGTAAGGGATGCGCTGTGACTCAAGAAGAGCCCCGTTTGCCTGCTAAGCTCCAGAGGATGGTCCCTTTTCATGCTCCTTAAGGAAAGGATTCCTGGGACATCCCTCGCATTCCAAGAGGAGGTGCTCACACCAGGAAAGTCAGGAGGAGCATCACGGGTTGTGCACCCATTCCCCAAGACCCGCAATTGCCTTCTACACTGAAGATGAACCTGACTGCCCTGCACTTCGTCGACTGTCACCAAGAGGTTCGAAGCCTGACACACTGGCACGCGTGACAGCACTACGGAGTACCTCTATGTCAAGTCATAGATCGCTGTGTCAACACGACAGGGAGTCTTACACTGCTGTGCAGCTGCAGAGGCAAGTGGCAGTGCATGTCTCCAGGCGAGACGAGGCCTTACTCCCCTGTGTGTGCTCCATGGGAATCGCAAAATTTATCTCAGAATGGGCGAGGAAACCTCGGGTACCGGCTTCAACACCAGACGACCACGGAGGACCCGGCGATGACTGAGGAGGAATCCCCAAAGGCGCATGGAAACTGGCACGGAGAATGGCCTCTCCTGAGGCCAAAAGGGTGGGTCCGTGGGCTCCCTATCATAACTCGAGAAACCCCACCGAAACTCGAGAAAAACCAGAAGCTTCAACCTTGCAAGTGGGTTGAGGCCCGTATCCACTGCAGCGTCTCAGGAGAAATCACCCCTTCCCTATTGGATCTCGAAGGTATCCTTCACCCCCTCGCTGTGACCTAAGAAGTTCCCCCGCCCACCCATCTCAACGTGAGAGGAACCTCAAGGGATGCACTGCGACTCAAGAGGAGCCCCGTTTGCACCTGCTAAGCTCCATATGATGTTCACATTTCCTGCTTCTTAGGGAAAGGTTTCCTGGGGCTTCCCTCGCATGCCAAGAGGAGGTGCCAGCACCAAGAAAGTCGGGAGGAGCATCAGGGTTTGGGCCACAATTTCAGAAGACCCGCAAATTTCTTGTCCACTGCATATGAACCTGACTGCCCTGCACTGCCTTGACTGTCACACAGAGGCTCGATCCCCGACACACTGGCAGGTGTGACAGCACTTTGGACCTTGAGGGCAAGCCACAGAGCCCTGTGTCCGCATGACATGGTGCCTGACACTGCTGCTGCAGCTGGTCAGGCAAGTAGCCATGCACGTGTCCAGGCGAGACGAGGCCTGTCTCTTCTGTGGGGGCCTCAGCGGTACCCCAAGACTTAGGTCATGACGGTCGAGTAATGCTCAGGCTCCGGCCAGAGCACAAGTCGAAGACTGAGAACTATGAGACGTTTGGGGATAATCCCCAGAGGCGCCTGGCAACTGGCACAGAGATGGCCTCTCCTGAAGCCACAGGAGCGAGTCCCTGGGGTCCCAGTCGTAACTCGAGTGGACCCCGCCACAAAGTGAGAAAAACCACAAGATTCTCGCCTGCAAGTGAGGAGAGGACCTTGTCTGATGTGGCGTTTCGGGGGAAATCACCCCTTCTCTCTTGGACCTCAAAATCGTCATTCACCTTCTTGGATTGACCCAAGAAGTTCCCCACCCCACCCGTCCCCACTCGAGAGGAACACCGAGGGTCCCCCCATGAATGAAAATGAGCCCTGTTATCCCGTGCTGAGTTCCATATGAGGGTCCAATTCCTGCTCTGTCGAGAAAGGGTTCCCACCGCTCACCTCACATCCCCATAGGAGACACTGGCACCAGGACAGTCGGGAGGAGCATCAGGGGTCTTGCCACCATTCCCCAAGACCCCCAATACCGCCTTCACTCCATAAGAACCTGACTGCCCTGCACTGCATCGACTGTCACCGCGAGGTTTGAAGCCTTGCAAACTGGCACTTGTGAGGGCCCTGGGTAGTACCTCGAGGCCAAATCACAGATCCCTGAGGCCACTCGACGGGGTGCCTTCCACTGCTGCAGCAGCGGAGTCAAGCGTCAGTGCACGTCTCCAGGTGAGAATAGGCCTGATTCCGCTGTGGAGGCTCAGAAGGAAACCCAAGATTTATGTCACCATGGGCGAGGAAATTCAGGTACTATGTCAGCACCGGATGAGGACCGAAGACCTGGAGATGACTGGGGCAGAATCCCCAAAGACGTATGGCAACTGACACGGAGACTGGGCTTTCCTGAGTACACAGGGGAGGGTCTAAGGGCTCCCAGTCGTAACTCGAGAAACCTCGCCGCAACTCGAGAAAAACCAGAAGCTCCTCCCTTACAAGCTGTGTGAGGCCCTTATCCGCCGAGGCGTCTTGGGGTAAATCACCCCTTCCAATTTTATCTCGACGGGATACTTCACGCCCCTGCTGTGACCCAAGATTTTTGCCGCCTCACCAGTCTGAACAAGAGAGGAACACCAAGGGACCCGTTGCGACTCAAGAGGAGACCCGTTTGCACCTGCTAAGCTCCATATGATGGTCCATTTTCCTGTTCCTTAGGGAAAGGTTTCCTGGGGCTTCCCTCGCATCCCAAGAGGAGGTGCTCACACCAGGAAAGTGGGGAGGAGCATCAGAGTTTGGGACACCATTCCCAAAGACCCCAAAATGCCTTGTCCACTGCAGAGGAACCTGACTGCCCTGCACTGCCTTGACTGTCACCCTGAGGCATGTGTGACAGTGCTCGGTTGGTCCAGGAGTCAAGCCACAGATCCCTATGACCGCCTGACATGAAGCCTGACACTGCTGCTGCAGCTAGTCATGCAAGTGGCCATGCACGTGTCCAGGCGAGACGAGGCCTGTCTCCTTTCTGGGGGCCTCAGAGGTACCCAGAGACCTAGGTCAGGACGGTCGAGGAAATCTCAGGCTCCGGCCTCAGCACCAGTCTATGTCTGAGCACCCTGAGACGATTGGAGAGGATTTCCCAGTGGCCCCTTGCAACTGGCATGGGGACTGGCCTCTGTTGTGGCCACAGGGGCGAGTCCCCATGGTCCCCGTCATAACTCGAGACGATCCTGCCACAAGTTGTGAAATGCCAAAATATTTTCCCCTGCAATCAGGGTGAGGCCCTTGTACGCTGTGGCGTCTCTGGGGAAATCACCCCTTCTCTCTTGGACCTCAAACTTTCACTCACCTTCTTGCTGTGACCCAAGAAGTTCCACGCCAAACCCGTCCCCACTCGAGAGGAACACCTGGGGTCCCGCCTATAATGAAATGGAGCCCCGTTTTCCCCTGTGGACCTCCAGATTTGGGTCCCATTCCTGCTCTGTCCAGAAAGGATTCCCAGCATTCCCCTCATATCCCAACAGGAGACACTCGCACGAGGACAGTCAAGAGGGGAATCAGGTGACTTGCCACTATTCCCCAAGATCCCTAACTACCTCGTTTACTCCAGATGAACCTGACTGCCCTGTACTGCGTCTACTGTCACCAAGAGGTTCGAAGCCTGACACAATGGCACGCGTAACTGCACTATAGAGAACCTCTATGTCAACTCATAGATCCCTGTGTCAACACTACTGGGAGTCTTACACTGTTGTGCAGCTGTGGAGGCAAGCAGCAGTGCACATCTCCAGGCGAGACGATGCCTAACTCCCCTGTGTGTGCTCCATGGGAACCACAAAATTAATGTCAGCATGGGCGAGGAAACCTCGGGTACCGGCTTCAGCACAAGACAACCACTGAGGACCCTGCAATGACTGGGGAGGAATCCCCAAAGGCGCATGGAAACTGGCACAGAGAAAAGCCCGTCCTGAAGTGAAAGGGGCGGGTCCATGGTCTAATCTTTGTAACTTCAGAAATCGTGCAGTAACTCGTGAAAAACCAGAAGCTTCTCCCTTGCAAGCGCAGTGAGGCACTTATCCACTGTGGTGTCTCTGGGGAAATCGCCCCTTCCCTCTTGCACCTCGAAGGGCTCCTTCACCCCCTCGCTGTGAACCCTGCAGTTCCCCCCCCCATCTCCACGCGAGAGGAACCCCAAGGGACTCACTGCTCCTCAAGAGGATCCCATTTTACCCCTGCTAATCTCCAGATGACGGGCCCATTTCCTCCTCCTTAGGTTAAGGATTCCTGTGTCTTCCCTCGCATTCCAAGAGGAGGTGCTCGCACTAGAAATGTCGGTAGGAGCATCTGGGATTGGGCCAACATTCTCCAAGACGCTCAATGCTTTGTCCACTGCAGATGAAGCTGACTGCTATGCACTGCCTTGTCTGTCACCCCGAGGCTAGACTCTCGATGCACTGGCACGTGTGACACCACTTTGGATCTCGAGGGCAAGCCACAGATCCCTGTGTCCGCTCAACATGAAGCTGAAACTGCTGCTGCAGCTGGGCAGGCAATAAGCAGTGCAAATGTCCAGGCGAGACGTGACCTGTCTCCTCTGGGGTACCTCAAGGGTTCCCCAAGACCTAGGTCAGAACGGTCGAGGAAAGCTCAAGCTTCCGTCTCAGCACAAGTCGATATCTGAGCAACCTAGACGATTTGGGAGGAATACCCAGAGGCACCTGGCAACTGGCACCGAGATTGGCCTCTCCTGAGGCCAAAGGGGCGGGTCCGTGGGCTCCCCATCGTAACTCAAGAAACCCCACCGCAACTCGAGAAAAACCAGAAGCTTCTCCTTTGCAAGCGGGTTGAGGCCCTTATCCACTGCAGCGTCTCAGGGGAAATCACCCCTTCCCTATTGGATCTCGAAGGTATCCTTCACCCCCTCGCTGTGACCTAAGAAGTTCCTCGCCCCACCCATCTCAACGTGAGAGGAACCCCAAGGGACGCGCTGCGAGTCAAGAGGATCCCCGTTTTCACCTGTAAGCTCCATATGATGTTCACATTTCCTGCTCCTTAGGGAAAGGTTTCCTGAGGATTCCCTCGCATGCCAAGAGGAGATGCGAGCACCAAGAAAGTCGGGAGGAGCATCAGGAGTTGGGCCACCATTTCACAAGACACCCAAATGCCTTGTTTTCTGCAGATGAAACTGACTGCCCTGCACTGCCTTGACTGTCACATCGAGGCTCGACCCTGACACACTGGCAGGTTTGACAGCACTTTGGACGTCGAGGGCAAGCCACAGATCCCTGTGTCAGAATGACATGGTGCCTGACACTGCTGTTGCAGCTGGTCAGGCAAGTAGCCATGCACTTGTCCAGGCGAGACGAGGCCTGTCTCCTCTGTGGTTGCCTCAGCGGTACCTCAAGACCTAGGTCAGGACAGTCGAGTAATGCTCAGGCTCCGGCCAGAGCACAAGTCGAAGACTGAGTACCATAAGACGTTCGGGAGAATCCCCAGAGGTGCCTGGCAACTGGCACAGAGACTGGCCTCTCCTAAGGACACAGGAGCAGGTTCCTGGGGTCCTGGTCGTAATTCGAGTGGACCCTGCCACAACTTGAGATAAACCACAAGATTCTCGCCTGCAAGCGAGGAGAGGACCTTGTCTGATGTGACGTCTCGGGAAAATCACTCCTTCTCTCTTGGACCTCAAAACGGTCTTTCACCTTCTTGGGGTGTCCCAAGAAGTTCCCCACTCCACCCGTCCCCACTCGAGAGGAACACTGAGTGTCTCGCCATGAATGAAAATGAGCCCTGTTATCCCGTGCTGAGTTTCATATGAGGGTTCCTTTCCTGCTCTGTCCGGAAAGGGTTCCCACTGTTCATCTCACATCCCATAGGAGACATTGGCACCAGGACAGTCGAGAGGAGCATCAGGGGTCTTGCAACCATTCCCCAGATCCCCAATACCGCCTTCACTCCATAAGAACCTAACTGCCCTACACTGCATCGACTGTCACCCCGAGGTTTGAAGCATTGCACAATGGCACGTGTGAGAGACCTGTGTAGTTACACGAAGCCAAGTCAAAGATCCCTGTGGCCACTCAACGGGGAGACTTCCACTGCTGCAGCAGCGGAGTCAAGCGTCAGTGCACGTCTCCAGGCGAGAAGAGGCCTGACACCGCTGTGGAGGCTCCAACGGAAACCCAAGTTTTCTGTCACCATGGGTGAGGAAATTCAGGTACCCGATCAGCACCAGATGAGGACCGATGACCTGGTGATGACTGGGGAGGATTCCCTAAAGACGTATGGCAACTGACACGGAGACTGGGCTCTCCTGGGTCCACAGTGGCGGGTCTATGGGCTCCCAGTCGTAACTCTAGAAACCCTGCCCCAACTCGAGAAAAACCCGAAGCTTCTCTCTTACAAACTGTGTGAGGCCCTTATCCACTGAGGCGTTTTGGGGGAAATCACCGCTTCCATGTTGATTTCGACAGGATCCATCACCCCCCTGATGTGACCAAGAAGTTCCCCGCCCTGCCAGTCTGAACAAGATAGGAACACCAAGGGACCCGCTGCGACTGAAGAGGTGACGCGTTTGCCCCTGCTAAGCTCCATATGATGGTCCCTTTTCCTGTTCCTTAGGGAAAGGTTTCCTGGGGCTTCCCTCGCATCCCAAGAAGAGGTGCTCGCACCAGAAAAGTCGGGAGGAGCATCAGGGTTTGGGACACCATTCCCAAAGACCCCCAAATGCTTTGTCCACTGCAGATGAACCTGACTGCCCTGCACTGCCTTGACTGTCACCCCGAGGGATCGAAGCCCAACACACTGGTACCTGTGACAGTGCTCGGTTGGTCCAGGAGTCAAGCCACAGATCCCTATGACGGCCTGACATGAAGCCTGACACTGCTGCTGCAGCTAGTCATGCAAGTGGCCGTGCACGTGTCCAGGCGAGACGAGGCCTGTCTCCTTTCTGGGGGCCTCAGAGGTACCCCGAGACCTAGCTCAAGAGAGTCGAGGAAAGCTCAGGCTCCAGCCTCAGCACCAGTCGAGGTCTGAGCACCCTGAGACTATTGGAGAGGATTTCCCAGTGGCCCCTTGCAACTGGCATGGAGACTGGCCTCTCTTGAGGCCACAGGGGCAAGTCTCTGGGGTCCCCGTTGTAACTGGAGAGGACCCTGGCACAAGTTGTGAAATGCCAAAATATTTTCCCCTGCAATCGGGGTGAGGACCTTGTGTCTTGGACCTTCTTACTTGGACCTCAAATTTTCACTCACCTTCTTGCTGTGATCCAAAAAGTTGCACGCCACACCTGTCCCCACTCGAGAGGAATACCTGGGGTCCCGCCTAGAATGAAATGGAATCCCGTTATCCCGTGCGGAACTCCAGATATGGGTCCCATTCCTGCTCTGTCCGGAAAAGATTCCCAGCATTCCCCTAAAATCCCAACAGGAGACACTCGCACCAGGACAGTCGAGAGGGGAATCAGGTGACTTGCCACTTTTCCCCAAGATCCCTAAATATCTCGTTTACTCCAGATGAACCTGACTGCCCTGCACTGCGTTGACTGTCACCAAGAGGTTCGAAGTCTGACACACTGGCACGTGTGACAGCACTAGGGAGTAACTCTATGTCAACTCATAGATCCCTGTATAAACACGACAGGTAGTCTTACACTGCTGTGCAGCTGCGGAGGCAAGCGGTAGTGCACGTCTGCAGGCGAGATGAGGCCTGACTCACCTCTGTGTGCTCCATGGGAACCACAAAATTTATGTCAGCATGGGCGAGGAAACCTCCGATACCGGCTTCAGCACCAGACGACCACTGAGGACCCGGCGATGACTGAGGAGGAATCCCCAAAGACGCATGGCAACTGGCACGGGGAAAGGCCTCTCCTGAGGCCAAAGGGGCGGGTCCATTGGCTCCCCGTCGTAACTTCAGAAACCGGGCAGTAACTCGAGAAAAATCAGAAGCTTCTCCCTTGCAAGCGGAGTGAGGCCCTTATCCACAGTGGTGTCTCTGGGGAAATCATCCCTTCCATCTTGGACCTCGAAGGACTCCTTCACCCCATTGCTGTGAACCCTGAAGTTCCCCTCCCCACCCGTCTCCACGCGAGAGGAACCCGAAGGGACTCACTGCTACTCAAGAGGATCCCCGTTTACCCCGGCTAATCTCCAGATGACGGTCCCATTTCCTCACCCTTAGGCTAAAGTTTCCGGTGTCTTTCCTCGCATCCCAAGAGGGGGTTCTCGCACTAGGAATGTCGGTAGGAGCATCTGGGATTGGGCCAACATTTTCCAAGACCCTCAAATGCTTTGTCCACTGCACATAAACCTGACTGCCCTGCACTGCCTTGTCTGTCACCCCGAGGCTAGACGCCCGACGCACTGGCACGTGTGACAGCAATTTGAACCTCGAGGGCAAGTCACAGATCCCTGTGTCCGCTCGACATGGAGCTGAAACTGCTGCTGCAGCTGATCAGGCAAGTAGCAGTGCAAACGTCCAGGCGAGACGAGGCCTGTCTCCTCTGTGGTACCTCAAGGGTTCCCCAAAACCTAGGTCAGAACGGAAAAGGAAAGCTCAAGCTCCCATCTCAGCACAAGGCAAGGACTGAGCATGCTGAGACGACTGGGCAGGAAACCCCAGAGGCTCCTGGCAACTGGCACCGAGACTGGCATCTCTTGAGGCCAAAGGGGCGGGACCTTGGGCTCCCCAACGGAACTCGAGTAACCCCGCCGCAACGCGAGAAAAACCAGAAGCTTCTCCCTTGCAAGTGGGTTGAGGCCCTTATCCACTGCAGCGTCTCAGGGGAAATCACCCCTTCCCTATTGCATCTCGAAGGTATCCTTCACCTACTCGCTGTGACCTAAGAAGTTCCCCACCCCACCTGTCTCAACGTGAGACGAACCACAAGGGAGGCGCTGCAACTCAAGAGGAGCCCCGTTTGCACCTGCTAAGCTGCATATGATGTTCACATTTCCTGCTCCTTAGGGAAAGGTTTCCTGGGGCTTCCCTCGCATGCCAAGAGGAGGTGCTAGCACTAAGAAAGTCGGGAGGAGCATAAGGGTTTGGGCCACCCTTTCACAAGACCCCCAAATGCCTTGTCCTCTGAAGATCAACCTGACTGTCCTGCACTACCTTGACTGTCACACCGAGGCTCGACCACCGGCACACTGGCAGGTGTGACAGCACTTTGGACCTCGATGGCAAGCCACAGATCACTGTGTCTGCACGACAGGGTGCCTGACACTGCTGCTGCAGCTGGTCAGGCAAGTAGCCATGCACGTGTCCAGCCGAGACGACGCCTATCTCCCCTATGGGGACCTCAGCGTTACCCCCAAACCTAGGTCATGACGGTCGAGTAATGCTCAGGCACTGGCCAGAGCACAAGTCGAAGACTGAGTACCATGAGACGTTTGGGGAGAATCCCCAGAGGCGCCTGGGAACTGGCACAGAGACTGGCCTCTCTTGAGGCCACAGGAGCGACTCCCTGGGGTCCCGGTCGTAACTCGAGTGGACCCCGCCACAACTTGAAAAAAAACACAAGATTCTCGCCTGCAAGCGAGGAGAGAACCTTGTCTGATGTGGCGTCTCGGAGGTAATCATCCCTTCTCTTGGACCTCAAAACGGTCATTCACCTTCTTCGGGTGACCCAAGAAGTTCCCCATCCCACCCGTCCCAACTCGAGAGGAACACCAAGGGTCTCGCTATGAATGAAATTGAGCCCTGTTATCCCGTGCTGAGTTCCATATGAGGGTCCCTTCCGTGCTCTGTCGGGAAAGGGTTCCCACCGCTCATCTCACATCCCCATAGTAGACACTGGCACCACGACAGTCGGTAGGAGCATCAGGGGTTTAGCCACTATTCCCCAAGACCCCCAATACCGCCTTCACTCCATAAGAACCTGAAAGCCCTGCACTGCATCGACTGTCACCCGAGGTTTGAAGCCTTGCACACTGGCAAGTGTGAGAGCCCTGGGTAGTACCTCGAGGCCAAGTCACAGATCCCTGTGGCCACTCGACGGGAATCCTTCCATTGCTGCAGCAGCGGAATCAAGCGTCAATGCACGTCTCCAGGTGAGAAGATGCCCGACTCCGCTGTGGAGGCTCCAAAGGAAACCCAAGTTTTCTGTCACCATGGGCGAGGAAATTCAGGTACCAGATCAGCACCAGACGAGGACCGAAGACCTGGCGATGACTGGGGAGGAATCCCCAAAGACGTATGGCAACTGACACGGAGACTGGGCTCTCCTGAGTCCACAGGGGCGGGTCTATGGGCTTCCAGTCGTAACTTGAGAAACCAGTCTCACCTCGAGAAAAACCAGAAGCTTTTCCCTTTCAAGCTGTGTGAGGCCCTTATCCGCTGAGGTGTCTTGGGAGAAATCACCCCTTCCATCTTGATTTCGACGAGATCCTTCACCCCATTGCTGTGACTCAAGAAGTTCCCCGCCTCACCAGACTGAACACGAGAGGAACACCAAGGGACCCGCTGCGACTCAAGAGGAGACCAGTTTGCACCTGCTAAGCTCCATATGACTGTCCCTTTTCCTGTTCCTTAAGGAAAGGTTTCCTGGGGTTTCCCTTGCATCCCAAGAGGAGGTGCTCGCACCAGGAAAGTGGGGAGGAGCATCAGGGTTTGGGACACCATTCCCAAAGACCCCCAAATGCCTTGTCCACTGCAGATGAACGTGACTGCCCAGCACTGCCTTGACTGTCACCCCAATGCTCGAAGCCCGACACACTGGCACGTGTGGCAGTCCTCGGTTGGTCCAGGAGTCAACCCACAGATCCCTAAGAATGCCTGACACGAAGGGGCTCCTGCAGCTAGTCATACAAGTGGCCGCACACGTGTCCAAGCGAGACGAGGCTTGTCTCCTCTGTGGGGGCCTCAAGGGTACCCCAAGACCTAGGTCAGGACCGTCGAGGAAAGCTCAGGCTCTAGCCTGAGCACCAGTCCAGGTCTGAGCACCCTGAGACGATTGGAGAGGATTTCTCAGTGGCCCTTTGCAACTGGCATGGAGAGTGGCCTCTCTTAAGGCCACAGGGGCGAGTCCATGGGGTTCCCATCGTAACTCGAGAGGATCCCGCCACAAGTTGTGAAATGCCTAAATATTTTCCCCTGCAATCGGGGTGAGGACCTGGTCCGCTGTGGCATCTCTGGTGAAATCACCCCTTCTCCCTTGGACCTCAAAGTTTCACTCATCTTCTTGCTGTGACCCAAAAAGTTGCACTCCACACCCTTCCCCACTCGAGAGGAACACCTGGGGTCCAGCCTAGAATGAAATGGAGCCCCGTTATCTCCTGCCGAACTCCAGATTTGTGTCCCATACCTTCTCTGTACGGAAATTGTTCCCAGCATTCCTCTCACATCCCTACAAGAGACACTCGCACCGGGACAGTCGAGAGGGGAATCAGGTGACTTGACACAATTCCTCAAGTTCCCTAAATACCTCAGTTGCTCCAGATGAAACTGACTGCCCTGCACTGTGTCGACTGTCACCAAGAGGTCGAAGCCTGACACACTGGCATGCGTGACAGCACTAGAGAGTACCTCTATGTCAAGTCATAGATGCCTCTGTCAACACGACAGAGAGTCTTACAGTGCTGTGCAGCTGCGGAGGCAAGCAGCAGTGCACATCTCCAGGCTAGACGAGGCTTGAATCCCCTGTGTGTGCTCCATGGGAACCACAAAATTTATGTCAGCATGGGCGAGGAAACCTCGGGTACCTGCTTTAGCACCAGACGACCACTGAGGACCCGGCAATGACTTGGGAGGAATCCCAAAAGGCGCATGGCAACTGGCACGGAGAATGGCCTCTCCTGAGGCTAAAGGGGCGGGTAAATGGGCTCTCCCTCGTAACTCCAGAAACCTGGCAGCAACTCGAGAAAAACCAGAAGCTTCTCCCTTGCAAGCGGGGGGAGGCCCTTATTCACTGTGGTATCTCTGGGGAAATCACTCCTTCCCTCTTGGACCTCTAAGGGCTCCTTCACCCCCTTGCTGTGAACCCTGAAGTTCCCTGCCCCACCCGTCTCCAAGCGAGAGGAACCCCAAGGGACTCATTGCGACTCAAGAGGATCCCCGTTTACCCCGGCTAATCTTCAGATGATGGGCCCATTTCCTCCACCTTAGTTTAAGGTTTTCTGTGTCTTCTCCCGCATTCAAAGAGAAGGTGCTCGCACTAGGAATGTCGATAGGAGCATCTGGGATTGGGCCAACATTCTCCAAGACCTTCAAATGCTTTGCCCACTGCAGATGAACCTGACTACCCTGCACTGCCTTGTCTGTCACCCCGAGGCTAGACGCGCGATGCACTGGCAGGTGTGACAGCTCTTTGGACCTCGAAGGCAAGCCACAGATCCCTGTTTCCACTCGACATGGATCTGAAACTGCTGCTGCAGCTGGTCAGGCAAGAAGAAGTGCAAAGGTTCAGGCGAGACGAGGCCTGTCTCCTGTGGGGGACCTCAAAGATTCCCGAAGACCTAGGTCAGAACGGACGAGGAAAGCTCAAGCTCACGTCTCAGCAGAAGTCGAGGTCTGAGCAGCCTGAGACGATTGGGGAGGAATCCCCAGAGGCTCCTGGCAACTGGCACCGAGACTGGCCTCTCCTGAGGCCAAAGGGGCGGATCCATGGACTCCCCATCGGAACTCGAGAAATCCCGCCGCAACTCGAGAAAAACCAGAAACTTCCCCATTGTAAGCTGGTTGAGGCCCTTATCCACTGCAGCGTCTCAGGGGAAATCACCCCTTCCCTATTGGATCTCGAAGGTATCCTTCACCCCCTCGCTGTGACCTAAGAAGTTCCCCGCCCCACCCATCTCAACGTGAGAGGAACCCCAAGGGACGCGCTGCGACTCAAGAGGAGCCCCGTTTGCATCTGCAAAGCTCCATAAGAAGTTCACATTTCTTCTCGTTAGGGAAAGGTTGCCAGGGATTCCAACACATGCCAAGAGGAGGTGCTAACACAAAGAAAGAAGGGAGGAGGATCAGGGGTTGGGCCACGATTTCACAAGACACCCAAATGCCTTGTCCTCTTCACATGAACCTGACTGCCCTGCACTGCCTTGACTGTCACACCGAGACTCGACCCCCAGCACACTGGTAGGTGTGACGGCACTTTGGATCTCGAGGGCAAGCCACAGATCCCTGTGTCCGCAAGATATGGTACCTGACACTTCTGCTGCAGCTGGTCTGGCAAGTAGCCATGCAAGTGTCCAGGCGAGACGAGGCCTGTCTACACTGTGGGGTCCTCAGCGGTACCCCAAGATGTAGGTCAGGACGGTCGAGGAAAGCTCAGGCTTCGGCCTCAGCACCAGTCGAGGTTGAGCACCCTGAGACGATTGGAGAGGATTTACCAGTGGCTCCTTGCAACTGGAACGGATACTGGCCTCTCTTGAGGCCACAGTGTCGAGTCCCTGGGGTCCCCGGCGTAACTCGATAGGACCCCACCACAAGTTGTGAAATGCCAAAATATTTTCCCCTGCAATCTGGGTGAGGACCTTGTCCTTTGTGTGTCTCTGGGGAAATGACTCCTTCTCACTTGGCCCTCAAAGTTTCACTCACCTTCTTGCTGTGACCCAAGAAGTTGCATGCCACACCCATCCCCACTCGAGAGGAACACCTGGGGTCCAGCCTAGATTGAAATGGAGCCCCGTTATCCCCTGCGGAGCTCCAGATTAGTGTCCCATTCCTGCTCTGTCGGGAAAGGGTTCCCAGCATTCCCCTCACATCCCAACATGAGACACTCGCACCAGGACAGTCGAGAGGGGAATCAGGTGACTTGCCACTATTCCCCAAGATCCCTAAATACCTCGTTGACTCCAGATGAACCTGAGTGCCCTACACTGCGTCGACTGTCACCAAGATGTTCGAAGCCTGACACACTGGCACACGTGACAGCACAAGGGAGTACCTCTATGTCAAGTCATAGATCCCTGTGTCAACACGACATGGAGTCTTACACTGCTGTGCAGCTGCGGAAGCAAGCGGCAATGCACATCTCAAGGCGAGACGAGACCTTACTCCCCTGTGTGTGCTCCATGGGAACCACAAAATTTATGTCAGCATGGGCGAGGAAACCTAGGGTACCGGCTTCAGCACGAGACGACCACTGAGGACCCGGTGATGACTGGGGAGGAATCCCCAAAGGCGCATGGAAACTGGCACGGAGAATGGCCTCTCCTGTGGCCAAAGGGGCGGGTCCGTGGGCTCCCCATTGAACTGGAGAAACCCCGCCGCAACTCGAGAAAAACGAGAAGCTTCAACCTTGCTAGCGGGTTGAGGCCGTTATCCACTGCAGCGTCTCAGGGGAAATCACCCCTTCCCTATTGCATCTCGAAGGTATCCTTCACCCCCTCGCTGTGACCTAAGAAGTTCCCCGCCCCACCCATCTCAACGTGAGAGGAACCCCAAGGGACGCGCTGCGACTCAAGAGGAGCCCCGTTTGCATCTGCAAAGCTCCATAAGAAGTTCACATTTCTTCTCGTTAGGGAAAGGTTGCCAGGGATTCCAACACATGCCAAGAGGAGGTGCTAACACAAAGAAAGAAGGGAGGAGGATCAGGGGTTGGGCCACGATTTCACAAGACACCCAAATGCCTTGTCCTCTTCACATGAACCTGACTGCCCTGCACTGCCTTGACTGTCACACCGAGACTCGACCCCCAGCACACTGGTAGGTGTGACGGCACTTTGGATCTCGAGGGCAAGCCACAGATCCCTGTGTCCGCAAGATATGGTACCTGACACTTCTGCTGCAGCTGGTCTGGCAAGTAGCCATGCAAGTGTCCAGGCGAGACGAGGCCTGTCTACACTGTGGGGTCCTCAGCGGTACCCCAAGATGTAGGTCAGGACGGTCGAGGAAAGCTCAGGCTTCGGCCTCAGCACCAGTCGAGGTTGAGCACCCTGAGACGATTGGAGAGGATTTACCAGTGGCTCCTTGCAACTGGAACGGATACTGGCCTCTCTTGAGGCCACAGTGTCGAGTCCCTGGGGTCCCCGGCGTAACTCGATAGGACCCCACCACAAGTTGTGAAATGCCAAAATATTTTCCCCTGCAATCTGGGTGAGGACCTTGTCCTTTGTGTGTCTCTGGGGAAATGACTCCTTCTCACTTGGCCCTCAAAGTTTCACTCACCTTCTTGCTGTGACCCAAGAAGTTGCATGCCACACCCATCCCCACTCGAGAGGAACACCTGGGGTCCAGCCTAGATTGAAATGGAGCCCCGTTATCCCCTGCGGAGCTCCAGATTAGTGTCCCATTCCTGCTCTGTCGGGAAAGGGTTCCCAGCATTCCCCTCACATCCCAACATGAGACACTCGCACCAGGACAGTCGAGAGGGGAATCAGGTGACTTGCCACTATTCCCCAAGATCCCTAAATACCTCGTTGACTCCAGATGAACCTGAGTGCCCTACACTGCGTCGACTGTCACCAAGATGTTCGAAGCCTGACACACTGGCACACGTGACAGCACAAGGGAGTACCTCTATGTCAAGTCATAGATCCCTGTGTCAACACGACATGGAGTCTTACACTGCTGTGCAGCTGCGGAAGCAAGCGGCAATGCACATCTCAAGGCGAGACGAGACCTTACTCCCCTGTGTGTGCTCCATGGGAACCACAAAATTTATGTCAGCATGGGCGAGGAAACCTAGGGTACCGGCTTCAGCACGAGACGACCACTGAGGACCCGGTGATGACTGGGGAGGAATCCCCAAAGGCGCATGGAAACTGGCACGGAGAATGGCCTCTCCTGTGGCCAAAGGGGCGGGTCCGTGGGCTCCCCATTGAACTGGAGAAACCCCGCCGCAACTCGAGAAAAACGAGAAGCTTCAACCTTGCTAGCGGGTTGAGGCCGTTATCCACTGCAGCGTCTCAGGGGAAATCACCCCTTCCCTATTGCATCTCGAAGGTATCCTTCACCCCCTCGCTGTGACCTAAGAAGTTCCCCGCCCCACCCGTCTCAACGTGAGAAGAACCCCAAGGGACGCGCTGCGACTCAAGTGGAGCCCCGTTTGCACCTGCTAAGCTCCATATGATGTTCACATTTCCTGCTCCTTAAGGAAAAGTTTCCTGGCGCTTCCCTCGCATGCCAAGAGGAGGTGCTAGTAGCAAGAAAGTCGGGAGGAGCATCAGGGTTTGGGCGACCATTTCACAAGACCCCCAAATGCCTTGTCCTCTGCAGAAGAACCTGACTGCCCTGCACTGCCTTGACTGTCACACCGAGGATCGATCCCCAACACACTGGCATGTGTGAGAGCACATTTGACCTCGAGGGCAAGACACAGATACCTGTGTCCGCTCGACATGGTGTCTGACACTGCTGCTGCAGGTCGTCAGGCAAGTAGCCATGCACGTGTCCAGGCGAGACGAGGCCTGTCTCCTCTGTGGGGGCCTCAGCGGTACCCCAAGACCTAGGTCACGACGGTCGAGTAATGCTCAGGCATCGGCAAGAGCACAAGTCAAAGACTGAGTACCATGAGACGTTTGGGGAGAATCCCCACAGGCTCCTGGCCTCTGGCACAGAGACTGGCCTCTCCTGAGGCCACAGGAGCGAGTCCCTGTGGGCCCGGTCGTAACTCGAGTGGACCCCATCACAACTTGAGAAAAACCACAAGATTTTCGCCTTCATGCGAGGAGAGGACCTTCTCTGATGTGGCTTCTCTTGCAAAATCACTCCTTCTCTCTTGGACCTCAAAATGGTCATTCACCTTGTGACCCAAGAAGTTCCCCACCCCACCCGTCCCCACTCGAGAGGAAAAACGAGGGTCCCGCCATGAATGAAAATGAGCCCTGTTAACCCGTGCTGATTTCCATATGAGGTTCCCTTTCCTGCTCTTTCGGAAAAGGGTTCCCACCGCTCATGTCACATCCCCTTAAGATACACTGGCACCAGGACAGTCGGGAGGAGCTTCAGGGGTCTTACCACAATTCCCCAAGACCCCCAATACCGCCTTCCCTCCATAAGAACTTGACTGCCCTGCGCTGCATTGACTGTCACCCCGAGGTTTGAACCCTTGCACACTTGCACGTGTGAGAGCCCTGTGTAGTACCTCGAGGCCATGTCACAGCTCCCTGTGGGCACTGGACGGGCAGCCTTCCACTGCTGCAGCAGAGGAGTCAGGCGTCATTGCATGTCTCAAGTGGAGAAGAGGCCTGACTCCGCTGTGGAGGCTCCAAAGGAAACCCAAGTTTTCTGTCACCATGGGCGAGGAAATTCACGTACCAGATCAGCACCAGACGAGGACTGATGACCTGGTGATGACTGGGGATGAATCCTCAAAGAAGTATGGCAACTGACACGGAGACTGGGCTCTCCTGAGTCCACAGGGGCGGGTCTATGGGCTCCCAGTCCTAACTGGAGAAACTCCGCTGCAACTCGAGATAAAACAGAAGCTTCTCCCTTACAAGCTGTGTGAGGCACTTATCCGCTGAGGCGTCTTGGGGGAAATCACCCCTTCCATCTTGATCTTGACCAGATCCTTCACCCCCGTGCTGTGACCCAAGAAGTTCCCCGCCTCACCAGTCTGAACACTAGAGGAACACCAAGGGATCCGCTGCGACTCAAGAGGAGACCCGTTTGCCCCTGTTAAGCTCCATATGATGGACCCTTTTCCTGTTCCTTAGGGAAAGCTTTCCTGGGACTTCCCTCGAATTCCAAAAAGAGGTACTCGCACCAGGAAAGTCGGGAGGATCATCAGCGTTGGGAAACCATTCCCAAAGACCCCCAAATGCCTTGTCCACTGCAGATGAACCTGACTGCCCTGCACTGTCTTGACTCTCACACTGAGGCTGGAAGCCCTACAGACTGCCACGTGTGACAGTCTTCGGTTGGACCAGGTGTCAAACCACAGATCCCTATGACCGCCTGACATGAAGCCTGACACTGCTGCTGCAGCTAGTCTTGCAAGTGGCTGTGCACGTGTACAGGCGAGACGAGGCCTGTCTCCTCAGTGGGGGCCTCGGGGGTACCCCAAGGCCTAGGTCAGGACGGTCGAGGATAGCTCAGGCTCCGGCATCAGCATCAGTCGAGGTCTGAGCACCCTGAGACGATTGGAGAGGATTTCCCAGTGGCCCATTGCAAATGGCATGGAAACTGGCCTCTCTTGATGCCACAGGGTCGAGTCCCTGAGGTTCCCGTCGTAACTCAATAGGACTGCGCCACAAGTTGTGAAATGCCAAAATATTTTCCCTTGCAATCGGAGTGAGATCCTTGTCCGCTGTGACGTCTCTGGGGAAATCACCCCTTCTCTCTTGGATCTCAAAGTTTCACTCACCTTCTTGCTGTGACCCAAGAAGTTCCACACCACACCTGTCCCCACTCGACGGGAACACCTGGGGTCCCACCTAGAATGAAATTGAGCCCCGTTATCCCCTGCAGAACTCCAGATTTGGGTCCCGTACCTGCTCTCTCGGGAAAGGATGCCCAGCATTCCCATCACATCCCAAGAGGAGACACTTGCACCAGGACAGTTCAGAGGGGAATCAGGTGACTTGCCACTATTCCCCAAGATCCCTAAATACCTCGTTGACTCCACATGAACCTGACTGCTCTGCACTGCGTCAACTGTCACCAAGAGGTTAGAAGCCTGACACCCTGGCATGCGTGACAGCACTAAGGAGTACCTCTATGTCAAGTCATAGATCCTTGTGTCAACACGACAGGGAGTCTTACACTGCTGTGCAGCTGTGGAAGCAAGCGGCAGTGCACGTCTCCAGGCGAGACGAGGCCTACTCCCCTGTGTGTGCTACATGGGAACCACAAAATTTATGTCAGCATGGGCGAGGAAACCTCGTGTACCTCCTTCAGCAACAGACGACCACTGAGGACCTGGTGATGACTGGGGAGGAATCCCCAAAGGCGCATGGCAACTGGCACGGAGAATGGCCTCTCCTGAGGCCAAAATATTGGGTCCATTGGCTCCCCGTCATAACTCGAGAAACCGGGCAGTAACGGGAGAAAAACCAGAAGCTTTTCCCTTGCAAGCGGATTGAGGCCCTAATCCACTGCAGCGTCTCAGGGGAAATCACCCCTTCCCTATTGGATCTCGAAGGTATCCTTCACCCCCACCTTGTGACCTAAGAAGTTCCCCGCCCCACCCGTCTCAACGTGAGAGGAACTCCAAGGGACGCGCTGCGACTCAAGAGGAGCCCCGTTTGCACCTGCTAAGCTCCATATGATGTTCACATTTCCTGCTTCTTAGGGAAAGGTTTCCTGGGGCTTCCCTCGCATCCAAAGAGGAGGTGCTAGCTCCAAGAAAGTCGGGGGGAGCATCAGGTGTTGGACCACCATTTCACAAGACCCCTAAATGGATTGTACTCTGCAGATGAACCTGACTGCCATTCACTGCCTTAACTGTCACACCGAGGCCCTACCCCAGATACACTGGCAGGTGTGACAGCACTTTGGACCTCGAGGGCAAGCCACAGATCCCTGTGTCCGCAAGATATGGTGCCTGACACTGCTGCTGCAGCTGGTCGGGCAAGTAGCCATGCAGGTGTCCAGGCGACAAGAGGCCTGTCTCCTAGGTGGGGGCCTAAGCGGTACCCTCAGTCTTAGGTCAGGACGGTCGAGTAATGCTCAGGCTCCTGCCAGAGCACAAGTCGAAGACTGAGTACCATGAGACGTTTGGGGAGAATCCCCAGAGGTGCCTGGCAACTGGCACAGAGACTGGCCTCTCCTGAGGCCACAGGAGCGACTCCATGGAGGCCCGGTGTTAACTGGAGTGGACCCCGCCACAACTTGAGAAAAACCACAAGATTCTCGCCTGCAAGCGAGGAGAGGACCTTGTCTGATGTGGCGTCTCGGGGGAAATCACCCCTTCTCTCTTGGACCTCAAAGCAGTCATTCACCTTCTTGGGTTGACCCAAGAAGTTCCCCACCCCACCCGTCCCCACCCGAGAGGAACACCGACGGTTCCACCATGAATGAAAATGAGCCCTGTTATCCCGTGCTGAGTTCCATATGAGGGTCCCTTTCGTGCTCTGTCGGGAAAGGATTCCCACCGCTCATTTCACATCCCAATAGGAGACACTGGCACCAGAACAGTTGGAAGGAGCATCTGGGGTCTTGCCACCGTTCCCCAAAACCACCAATACCACCTCCACTCCATAAGAACCTGACTGCCCTGCACTGCATCGACGGTCAGCCCGAGGTTTGAAGCCTTGCACACTGGCAAGTGTGAGAGCCCTGGGTAGTACCTCGAGGCCAAGTCACAGATCACTGTGGCCACTCGAAGGGGAGCCTTCCATTGCTGCAGCAGCAGAGTCAAGCGTCAGTGCACGTCTCCAGGAGAGAAGAGGCCTGACTCCGCTGTGGAGGCTCCAAAGGAAACCCAAGTTTTCTGTCACCATGGGCGAGGAAATTCAGGTACAAGATCAGCACCAGATGAGGACCAAAGACCTGGCGATGACTGGGGAGGAATCCCCAAAGACGTATGGCAACTGACACGGAGACTGGGCTCTCCTGAGTACACAGGGGCGGGCCTATGAGCTCCCAGTCGTAACTCGAGAAACTCCGCCACAACTCGAGAAAAACCAGAAGCTTCTCCCTTACAAGCTGTGTGAGGCCCTTATCCACTGAGGGGTCTTGGGGGAAATCACCCCTTCCATCTTGATCTCGACGGGATCCTTCACCCCCCTGCTGTGACCCAAGAAGTTCCCAGCCTCACCAGTCTGAACATGAAAGGAACACCAAGGGATCCGCTGCGACTCAAGAGGAGACTCGCTTACCTATGCTAAGCTCCATATGATGGTCCCTTTTCTAGTTCCTAAGGAAAATGTTTCCTGGGGCTTCCCTCGCATCCCAAGACGAGGTGCTCGAACCAGGAAAGTAGGGAGGAGCATCAGCGTATGGGACACCATTCTCAAAGACCCCCAAATGCCTTGTCCACTGCAGATCAACCTGACTGCTCTGCTCTGCCTTGACTCTCACCCCGAGGCTCGAAGCCTGACACACTGGCACGTGTGACAGTCCTCGGTTGGACCAGGAATCAAGCCACAGATCCCCATGACCGCCTGACATGAAGCCTCTCACTGCTGCTGCAGCTAGTCATGCAAGTGGCCGTGCACGTATCCAGGGGAGACGAGGCCTGTCTGCTTTGTGGGGGCCTCAGTGGTACCCGAAGACCTTGGTCAGGACAGTCGAGGATAGCTCAGGCTCCAGCCTCAGCACCAGTTGAGGCCTGAGCACCCTGAGACGATAGGAGAGGATTTCCCAGTGGCCCCTTGCAACTGGCATGGAGACTGGCCTCTCTTTAGGCCATGGGACGAGTCCCTAGGGTACCGGTCTTAAATCGAGAGGACCCCGCCACAAGTTGTGAAATGCCAAAATATTTCCCCTGCAATCGGGGTTAGGAACTTGTCCGCTGTGGCGTCTGTGGGGAAATCACCCCTTCTCTCTTGGACCTCAAAGTTTCACTCACCTTCTTGCTGTGACCCAAGAAGTTCCATGCCACACCCGTCCCCACTCGAGAGGAACACCTGGGGTCCCGCCTAAAATGAAATGGAGCCAATTTATCCCCTGCGGAGCTCCAGATTTGGGTCCCATTTCTGCTCTGTCGGCAAAGATTCCCAGCATTCCCCTCACTGCCCAACAGGAGACACTCGCACCAGGACAGTCCAAAGGGGAATCAGGTGACTTGCCACTATTCCCCAAGATCCCTAAATACCTCGATTACTCCAGATGAACCTGACTATCCGGCACTGTGTCGACTGTCACCAAGAGGTTCGAAGCTTGACACACTGGCACGCGTGACAGCACTAGGGAGTACCTATATGTCAAGTCATAGATACCTGTGTCAACACGACAGGGAGTCTTATACTGCTGTGCACCTTCGGAGGCAAGCGGCAGTGCACGTCTCCAGGCGAGACGAGGCCTTACTCCCCTGTGTGTGCTCCATGGGAACCACAACATTTATGTCAGCATGGGCGAGGAAACCTCGGGTACCGGCTTCAGCACCAGACGACCACTGCGGATCCGGCAATGACTGGGGAGGAATGCCCTAAGGCGCATGGCAACTGGCACGGAGAATAGCCTCTCCTGAAGCCAAAGGGGCGGGTCCATGGGCTCCCTGTCGAAACTCCAGAAACCAGTCTGTAACTCGAGAAAAACCAGTAGCTTCTCCCCTGCAAGCGGGGTGAGGCCCTTATCCATTGTGGTGTCTCTGGGGAAATCACCCCTTCCCTATAGGACCTCGAAGGGCTCCTTAACACCCTTGCTGTGAACCCTGAAGTTACCCGCCCCACCCGTCTCACCTCGAGAGGAACCCCAAGGGACTCACTGCGACTCAAGAGGATCTCCGTTTACCCCTGCTAATCTCCAGATGACGGGCCCATTTCCTCCTCTTTAGGTTAAGGTTTCCTGTGTATTCCCTCCCATCCCAAGAGGAGGTGCTCACACTAGGAATCTCGGTAGGAGCATCTGGGATTGGGCCAATATTCGCCAAGACCCTCACATGCTTTGTCCACTTCAGATGAACCTGACTGCCCTGCACTGACTTGTTTGTCACCCCAAGGCTAGACGCCCGACGCACTGGCAAGTGTGACAGCACTTTGGACCTCGAGGGCAAGCCACAGATCCCTGTGTCCGCTCGACATGGAACTGAAACTGCTGCTGCAGCTGGTCAGGCAAGTAGAAGTGCAAATGTCCAGGCGAGTCGAGGCCTGTCTCCTCTGTGGGGGCCTCAGCGGTACCCCAAGACCTAGGTCAGGACGGTCGAGTAATGCTCAGGCTCCGGCCAGAGCACAAGTCGAAGACTGAGAACTATGAGACGTTTGGGGAGAATCCCCAGAGGCGCCTGGCAACTGGCACAGAGACTGGCCTCTCCTGAGGCCACAAGAGCGAGTCCCTGGGTCCCGGTCATAACTCGATTGGACCCCGACACAACTTGAGAAAAACCACAAGATTCTCGCCTGCAAGCAAGGAGAGGACCTTGTCTGATGTGGCCTCTCGGGAGAAATCACCCCTTCTCTCTTGGACCTCAAAACGGTCATTCACCTTCTTGGGTTGACCCAAAAAGTTCCCCACCCCACCCATCCCCTTTTGAGAGGAACACCGAGGGTCCCACCATGAATGAAAATGAGCCCTGTTATCCCGTGCTGAGTTCCATATGAGGGTCCATTTCCTGCTCTGTTGGGAAAGGAATCCCACCGCTCATCTCACATCCCCATAGGAGTCACTGGCACCAGGACAGTCGGGAGGAGCATCTGGGGTCTTGCCACCATTCCCCAAGACCCCCAATACCGCCTTCACTCCATAAGAACCTGACTGCCCTGCACTGCATCAACTATCACCCCGAGGTTTGAAGCCTTGCACACTGGCACGTGTGAGAGCCCTGCGCAGTACCTCGAGGCCAAGTCACAGATTTCTGTGGCCACTCTACGGGAAACCTTCCAGTGCTGCAGCAGCGGAGTCAAGCGTCAGTGCACGTCTCCAGGCGAGAAGAGACCTGACTCCGCTGTGGAGGCTCCAAAGGAAATTCAAGTTTTATGTCACCATGGGGGAGGAAATTCAGGTACCAGATCAGCACGAGACGAGGACCGAAGACCTGGCGATGACTGGGGAGGAATTCTCAAAGACTTATGGCAACTCTCAAGGAGACTGCGCTCTCCTGAGTCCACAGGGGCGGGTCTACGGGCTTCCAGTCGTTACACGAGAAACCCCGCTGCAACTCGAGGAAAACCAGAAGCTTCTCCCTTACAAGCTGTGTGAGGCCCTTATTCGCTGAGGCGTCTTGGGGGAAATAACCCCTTCCATCTTGGTCTAGACGTGATCCTTCACCCCCATGCTGTGACCCAAGAAGTTCCCCGCCTCACCAGTCTGAACACGAAAGGAACACCAAGGTACCTGCTGCGACTCAAGAGGAGACCCGCTTGCCCCTGCTAAGCTCCATATGATGGTCCCTTTTCCTGTTCCTTAGGGAAAGGTTTCCTGGGGTTTCCCTCGCATCCCAAGAGGAGGTGCTCGCACAAGGAATGTCAGGAGGAGCATCAAGGTTTAGGACACCATTCTCAAAGACCCCCAAATGCCTTGTCCACTGCAGATGAACCTGACTGCCCAGCACTGCCTTGGCTGTCACCCCGAGGCTCGAAGCCCAACACACTGGAACGTGTGACAGTCCTCGGTTGCACCAGGAGTCAAGCCACAGATCCCTATGACCGCCTGACAGGAAGCCTAATGCTGCTGCTGCAGCTAGTAATGCAAGTGGTGGTGCACTTGTCCAGGCGAGACGAGGCCTGTCTTCTCTGTGGGGGCTCAGGTGTACCCTAAGGCCTAGGTCAGGACGGTCGAGGATAGCTCAGGCTCCGGCCTCAGCACTAGTAGAGGTCTGAGCACCCTGAGACGATTGGAGAGGATTTCCCTTGCAACTGGCATGGAGACTGGCCTCTCTTGAGGCCACAGGGGCGAGTCCCTGGAGTCCGTGTCGTAACTCGAGAGTACCCAGCCACAAGTTGTGAAATGCCAAAATATTTCCCCCTGCAATCGGGGTGTGGCGTCCCCTGTGGCCTCTGTGGGGAAATCAACCCTTCTCTCTTGGACCTCAAACTTTCACTCACCTTCTTGCTGTGACCCAAGAAGTTCCATGCCACACCACTCCCCACTCGAGAGGAACACCTGGGGTCCCGCCTAGAATGAAATGAAGCCCCTTTATCGCCTGCAGAGCTCCAGATTTGGACCCCATTCCTGCTCTGTTGGGAAAGGATTCCCAGCATTCCCCTCTCATCCCAACAGGAGACACTCGCACCAGGACAGTCGAGAGGGGAATCAGGTGACTTGCCACTATTTTCCAAGATTCATGAATACCTCGATTGCTCCAGATGAACCTGACTGCCCGGCACGGCGTTGACTGTCACCAAGAGGTACGAAGCCTGACACACTGGCACGCGTGACATCACTAGGGTGTATGTCTGTCAAGCCATAGATCCCTGTGTCAACACTACAGGGAGTCTTACACTGCTGTGCAGTTGCGGAAGTAAGCGGCAGTGCACGTCTCCAGACGAGACGAGGCCTGACTCCCCTTGTGTGCTCCATGGGAACCACAACATTTATGTCAGCATGGGCGAGGAAACCTCGGGTACCGGCTTCAGCACCAGACGACCACTGAGGAACCGGCGATGACTGGGGAGGAATCCCCAAAGGTGCATGGAAACTGGCACGGAGAATGGCCTCTCCTGAGGCCAAAGGGGTGGGTCCATGGGCTCTTCGTCAAAAATCCAGAAACCGGGTAGTAACTCGAGAAAATCCAGAAGCTTCTCCCTTGCAAGCGGGGTGAGACCCTTTTCCACTGTGGTGTCTCTGGGGAAATTCCCCCTTCCCACTATGACCTCGAAGGGCTCCTTCACCCCCTTGCTGTGAACCCTGAATTTCCCGCCACCCGTGTCTCCACGGGAGAGAAACCCCAAGGGACTCACTGCAACTCAAGAGGTTTTCCCTTTAACCCTGCTAATCTCCAGACGACAGACCCATTTCCTCCTCCTTAGGTTAAGGTTTCCTTTGTCTTCCCTCTCATCCCAAGAAGAGGTGCTCACACTACAAATGTCGGTATGAGCATCTTGGATTCGGCAAACATTCTCCAAGACCCTCAAATGCTTTGTTCACTGCAGATGTCCAAACTGCCCTGCACTGACTTGTCTGTCACCCTGAGGCTAGACGCCCCACGCACTGGCACGTGTGACAGCATTTTGGACCTGGAGGGCAAGGCACAGATCCCTGTGTCCGGGCGACATTTAGCTGAAACTGATGCTGCAGCTGGTCAGGCAAGCAGCAGGGCAAATGTCCAGGCGAGTCGAGGCCTGTCTCCTCTGTGGGACTTCATGAGTTCCCCAAGTCCTAGGTCAGAACGGGCGAGGAAAGCTCAAGCTCCCGTCTCAGCACAAGTTCAGGTCTGAACACCCTGAGACGATTGGGGAGGAATCCCCAGAGGCTCCTGGCAACTAGCACCGAAACTAGCCTCTCCTGAGGCCAAAGGGGCGGGTCCGTGGGCTCCCCATCGAAACTCGAGAAACCCGGCAGCAACTCCAGAAAAACCAGAAGCTTCTCCCTTGCAAGCGGGTTGAGGCCTTTATCCACTGCAGGGTCTCAGGGGAAATCGCCCATATCCTATTGGATCTCGAGGGTATCCTTCATCCCCTCGCTGTGACCTCAGAAGTTCCCCACCCCACCCGTCTCAACGTGAGAGGAACCTCAAGGGACGCGCTGGGACTCAAGAGGAGCCCCGTTTGCACCTGCAAAGCTCCATATGATGTTCACATTTCCTGCTCCTTAGGGAAAGGTTTCCTGGGGCTTCCCTCGCATGCTAAGGAAGGTGCTAGCACCAAGAAAGTCGGGAGGAGCATCTGGGGTTGGGCCACCATTTCACAAGACCCCCAAATGCCCTGTCCTCTGCAGATGAACCTGACTGCCCTGCACTCCCTTGACTGTCACACCGAGGCTTGAACTCCGAAACACTGGCAGGTGTGAGAGCACTTTGGACCTCGAGGGCAAGCCACAGATCCCTGTGTCCACACGACATGGTGCCTGACACTGCTACTGCAGCTGGTCATTCAATTAACCATGCATGTGTCCAGGAGAGACGAGGCCTGTCTCCTCTGTGGGGGCCTCAGCGGTACCCCAAGACCTAGGTCAGGAACGTCGAGAAATGCTCAGGCTCCAGCCAGAGCACAAGTCGAAGACTAGTACCATAAGACGTTTGGGGAGAATCACCAGAGGCGCCTGGCAAGTGGCACAGAGACTGGCCTCTCCTGAGGCCACAGGAGTGAGTCCCTGGGGTCCCGGTTGTAACTCTAGTGGACCCCGCCACAACTTGAGAAAAACCCCAAGATTCTCACCTGCAAGCGATGAGAGGAACTTGTCTGATATGGCGTCTCCAGGGAAATCACCCCTTCTCCCTTGGACCTCGAAACGGTCATTCACCTTTTTGAGGTGACCTAAGAAGTTCCCCACCCCAGCCGACCCCACTAGAGAGGAACACCGAGGGTCCTGCCATGAATGAAAAGGAGCCCTGCTGTCCCATGCTGAGTTCCATATGAGGGTCCCTTTCCTGCACTGTCGGGAAAGGGTTCCCACCGCTCATCTCACATCCCCATAGGAGACACTGGCACCAGGACAGTCGGGAGGAGCATCAGCGGTCTTGCCACCATTCCCCAAGACCCCCAATACGGCCTTCACTCCATAAGAACCTGACTGCCCTGCACTGCATCGACTGTCACCCCGAGGGTTGAAGCCTTGCACACTGGCAAGTGTGAGGGCCCTGCGTAGTTCCACGAGGCCAAGTCACAGATCCCTGTGGCCACTCGGTGGGGAGCATTCCACTGCTGCAGCAGCGGAGTCAAGCGTCAGTGCACGTCTCCAGGCGAGAAGAGGCCTGACTCCGCTGTGGAGACTTCAAAGGAAACCCAAGTTTTCTATCACCATGGGCGAGGAAATTCAGGTACCAGATCAGCACCAGACGAGGACCAAAGACCTGGCGATGACTGGGGAGGAATCCCCAAAGACGTATGGCAACTGTCACGGAGACTGGGCTCTCCTGAGTCCACAGGGGCAGGTCTATGGGCTCCCAGTCGTAACTCTAGAAACCCCGTCACAACTCGAGAAAAACCAGAAGCTTCTCCCTTACAAGCTTTGTGAGGCCCTTATCCGCTGAGGCGTTTTGGGGAAATCACCCCTTCCATCTTCATCTCGACGGGATCCTTCATGCCCCTGCTGTGACCCAAGAAGTTCCACGCCTCACCAGTCTGAACATGAGAGGAACCTCAAGGGACCCGCTGCGACTCAAGAGGAGACCCGTTTGCCCCTGCTAAGCTCGTTATGATGGTCCCTTTTCCTGTTCCTTAGGGAAAGGTTTCCTGGGGCTTCCCTCGCATCCCAAGTGGAGGTGCTCACACCAGGAATGTCGGGAGGAGCATCAGCGTATGGGACACCATTCCCAAAGACCCCCAAATGCCTTGTCCACTGCAGATGAAGCTAACTGCTCTGCTCTGCCTTGAGTGTAACCCCGAGGCTCCAAGCCCGCCACACTGGATCGTGTGACAGTCCTCGGTTGGACTAGGAGTCAAGCCACAGATCCCTATGACCGCCTGACATGAAGCCTGACACTGCTGCTACAGCTAGTCATGCAAGTGTCCGTGCACGTGTACAGAGGAGACGAGGCCCGTCTCCTCTGTGGGGGCCTAAGCGGTACCCCAAACCTAGGTCAGGACGGTCGAGGAAAGCTCAGGCACCGGCCTCAGCAGCAGTCGATGCCTGCGCACCCTGAGATAATTGGAGAGGATTTCCCAGTGGCCCCTTGCAACTGGCATGGAGACTGGCCTCTCTTGAGGCCACAGGGGCGAGTCCCTGGGGTCCCCGTCCTAACTCGAGTGGTCCCTGCCACAAGTTGTGAAATGCCAAAGTATTTTCTCCTTCTATCGGGATGACCACCTTGTCTCTTGGACCTTCTCCCTTGGACCTCAAAGTTTCACTCACCTTCCTTCTGTGACCCAAGAAGTTCCACGCCACACCCGTCCCCACTCGAGAGGAACACCTGGGGTCCCGCCTAGAATGAATGGAGCGTCGTTATCCCCTGCAGAGCTCCAGATTTGGGTCCCATTCCTGCTCTGTCGGGAAAGGATTCCCAGCATTCCCCTCACATCCCAACAGGAGACACTCGCAGCAGGACAGTAGAGAGGGGATTCAGGTGACTTGCCACTATTCCCCAAGATCCCTAAATACCTCGTTTACTCCAGATGAACCTGACTGCCGTGTGCTGCATCGACTATCACCAAGAGGTTCGAAGCCTGACACACTGGCACGCGTGACAGCACTAGAGAGTACTTTTATGTCAAGTCATAGATCCCTGTGTCAACACGACAGGGAGTCTTACACTGCTGTGCAGCTGCGGAAGCAAGTGACAGTGCACGTCTCCAGGCGACACGAGGCCTGACTTCCCTGTGTGTGCTCCATGGGAACCACAAAATTTATGTCAGCATGGGCGAGGAAACCTCGTGTACCTCCTTCAGCACCAGACCACCACTGAGGACCCGGCGATGACTGGGGAGGAATCCCCAAAGGCGCAAGGCAACTGGCTCGGAGAACGGCCTCTCCTGAGGCCAAAGGGGCTGGTCCATGGGCTCCCCGTCATAACTCCGGAAACTGGGCAGTAACTCGAGAAAAACCAGACGCTTCTCCCTTGTAAGCGGGGTGAGGCCCTTATTCACTGTTGTGTCTCTGGGGAAATCACTCCTTCCCTCTTGGACCTCTAAGGGCTCCTTCACCCCCTTAATGTGAACCCTGAAGTTCCCCGCACCACCCGTCTCCAAGCGAGAGGAACCGCCAGGGACTTACTGCGACCAAGAGGATCCCCGTTTACCCCTGCTAATCTCCAGATAACGGGCCCATTTCCTCCTCTTTAGGTTAAGGTTTACTGTGTCTTCCCTCGCATCCCAAGAGGAGGTGCTTGCACTAGGAATGTCGGTAGGAGCATCTGGGATTGGGACAACATTCTCCAAGGCCCTCAAATGCTTTGTCCTCTGCAGATAAACCTGACTGCCCTGCACTGCCTTGTCTGTCACCCCGAGGTTAGACGCCCGAACCACTGGCACGTGTGACAGCACTTTGGACTTCGAGGGCCAGCCACAGATCCCTGTGTCCGCTCGACATGGAGCTGAAACTGCTGCTGCAGCTGGCCAGGCAAGTAGCAGTGCAAATGTCCAGGCGAGACGCGGCCTGTCTCCTCTGGGGGACCTCAAGTGTTCCCCAAGACCTAGGTCAGGATGGTCGAGGAAAGCTCAGGCTCCGGCCTCAGTACCAATCGAGGTCAGAGCACCCTGAGACGATTGGGGAGGAATCCCCAGAGGCTCCTGGCAACTGGCACCGAGATTGGCCTCTCCTGAGGCCAAAGAGGCGGGTCCGTGGGCTCCCCATCGTAACTCGAGAAACCCCGCCGCAACTCGAGAAAAACCAGAACCTCTCCCCTGAAAGCGGGTTGAGGCCCTTATCCTCTGCAGCGTATCAGGGGAAATCACCCCTTCCCTATTGGATCTCGAAGGTATCCTTCACCCCCTCACCGTGATCTAAGAAGAGCCTAGCCCCACCCATCTCAACGTGAGAGGAACTCCAAGGGACACGCTGCGACTCAAGAGGAGACCAGTTTGCACCTGCTAAGCTCCATATGATAGTCCCTTTTTCTGTTACTTAGGGAAAGGTTTCCTGGGGCTTCCCTCACATGCCAACATGAGGTGCTAGCACCAAGATAGTCAGAGGAGCATCAGGGTTTGGGCCACCATTTCACAAGACCCCCAAATACCTTGTCCTCTGCAGATGAACCTGACTGTTCTGCACTGCCTTGACTGTCACACCGAGGCTCGACTCGCGACACACTAGCAGGTGTGACAGCACTTTGGACCTCGAGGGCAAGCCACAGATCCCTGTGTCCACACAACATGGTGCCTGACACTGCTACTGCAGCTGGTCAGGCAAGTAGCCATGCACGTGTCCAGCCAAGACGAGTCATGTCTCCTCTATGGGGGCCTCAGCAGTACCCTAAGACCTAGGTCAGGACGGTCGAGTAATGCTCAGGCTGCAGCCAGTGCACAAGTCGAAGACTGAGTACCATGAGAAGTTCGGGGAGAATCCCCAGAGGCGCCTGGCAACTGGCACAGAGGCTGGCCTCTCCTGAGCCACAGTAGCGACTCCCTGGGGTCCCGGTCGTTTCTCAAGTGGACCCCGTCACAATTTGAGAAAAACCACAAGATTCTCGCCTCCAAACGAGGAGAGAACCTTCTCTGATATGGCGCCTCGGGGGAAATTACCTCTTCTCTCTTGGACCTCAAAACGGTCATTTACCTTCTTCGGTTGACCGAAGATGTTCCCCGACCCACCCGTCCCCACTCGAGAGGAACACCGAGGATCCCGCCATGAATGAAACTGAGCCCTGTTATCCCGTGCTGGTTCCATATGAGGGTCCCTTTCCTGCACTGTCGGGAAAGGGCTCCCACCGATCATCTCACATCCCCATAGGAGACACTGGCACCAGGAGAGTCGGGAGGAGAATCAGGGGTTTGCCACCATTCGCCAAGACCCCCAATACCGCCTTCACTCTATAAGAACCTGCCTGCCCTGCACTGCATCTACTGTGACCCCGAGGTTTGCAGCCTTGCACACTGGCACGTGTGAGAGCCCTGCGTAATACCTCGAGGCTAAGTCACAGATCCCTGTGGCCACTCGACGGGAAGCCTTCCACTGCTGCAGCAGCGGAGTCAAGCGTCAGTGCACGTCTCCAGGCTAGAAGAGCCTGACTCCGCTGTGGAGGCTCCGAAGGAAACCCAAGTTTTCTGTCACCTTGCGGGAGGAAATTCAGGTACCAGATCAGCACGAGACGAGGACCAAAGACCTGGCGATGACTGGGGAGGAATCCCCAAAGACGTATGGCAACTGACACGGAGAGTGGGCTCTCCTGAGTCCACAGGGGCGGGTCGATGGGCTCCCAGTCGTTACACGAGAAACCCCGCTGCAACTCGAGGAAATCCAGAAGCTTCTCCCTTACAAGCTGTGTGAGGCACTTATTCGCTGAGATGTCTTGGGGGAAATAACCCCTTCCATCTTGGTCTAGACGGGATCATTCACTCCCCTGCTGTGACCCAAGAAGTTCTGCGCCTCACCAGTCTGAACACGAGAGGAACACCAAGGGACCCGCTGCGACTCAAGAGGAGACCCGTTTGCCCCTGCTAGGCTCCATATGATGGTCCCTTTCCCTGTTCCTTAGGGAAAGGTTTCCTGGGGCTTTCTCGCATCCCAAGTGGAGGTGCTCGCACAAGGAAAGTCTGGAGGAGCATCAGGGTTTGGGACATCATTCCCAAAGACCCCCAAATGCCTTGTCCACTGCAGATGAACTTGACTGCCCTGCACTGCCTTGACTGTCACCCCGAGGCTCCAAGCCCGACACACTGGCATGTGTGACCGTCCTCGGTTGGACCAGGAGTCAAGCCACAGATCCCTATGACCAACTGACATGAAGCCTGACACTGCTGCTGCAGCTAGTCTTGCAAGTGGCCGTGCACGTGTCCAGGCGAAACGAGTCCTGTCTCCTCTGTGGGGGCCTCAGGGGTACCCCAAGACCTAGGTCAGGACGGTCGAGGAAAGCTCAGGCTCCAGCCTCAGCACCAATCGAGGTCTGAGCACCCTGGGACGATAGGAGAGGATTTCCCAGTGGCCCCTTGCAACTGGCATGGAGACTGGGCTCTCTTGAGGCCACAGGGGTGAGTCCATGGGGTCCCTGTCATAACTCGAGGGGACCCCGCCACAAGTTGTGAAATATCAAAAATATTTTCCCCTGCAATCGGGGTTAGGACCTTGTCCTCTGTGGCATCTCTGGGGAAAACACCCCTTCTCTCTTGGACCTCAAAGTTTCACTCACCTTCTTGCTGTGACTCAAGAAGTTCCATTCCACACCCCTCCCCACTCGAGAGGAACCACTGGGGTCCCGCCTAGAATGAAAGTCCTGTTATCCCCTGCGTATCTCCAGATTTGGGTCCCATTTCTGCTCTGTCGGGAAAGGATTCCCAGCATTCCCCTCACATCCCAACAGGAGACACTCGCACCAGAACAGTCGAGAGGGGAATCAGGTGACTTGCCACTATTGCCCAATATCCCTAAATACCTCGTTTACTCCAGATGGACCTGACTGCCTGGCACGGCGTCGACTGTCAACAAGAGATTGAAGCTTGACACACTGGCACGCGTGACAGCACTAGCCAGTACCTTTATGTCAAGTCATAGATCCATGTGTCAACACGGCAGGGAGTCTTACACTGCTGTGCAGCTGCGGAAGCAAGAGGCAGTGCACGTCTCCAGGCGAGATGAGGTCTGACTCCCCTGTGTGTGCTCCATGGGAACCACAAAATTTATGTCAGCATGGGCAAGGAAACCTCCGGTAATGGCTTCAGAACCAGACGACCACTGAGGACCCGTCGATGACTGGCGAGGATTCCCCAAAGGTGCATGGAAACTGGCACGGAGAATGGCCTCTCCTGAGGCCAAATGGGCGGGTCTATGGGCTTTTCATCCTAAATCCAGAAACAGGGTAATAACTCGAGAAAAACCAGAAGCTTCTCCCTTGCAAAGGGCGTGAGGCCCTTTTCCACTGTGGTGAGTCTGGAGAAATCTCCCCTTCCCTCTTGGACCTCAAAGGGCTCCTTCACCCGCTTGCTGTGAACCCTGAACTTCCCCGCCACCCGCGTCTCCACCTGAGAGTAACCCCAAGGGACTCACTGCGACTCAAGAGGTTTTCCGTTTACCCATGCTAATCTCCAGACGACAGACCCATTTCCTCCTCCTTAGGTTAAGGTTTCCTGTGTCTTCCCTCTCATCTAAATAAGAGGTGCTCGCACTACAAATGTTGGTAGGAGCATGTGGGATTGGGCCAACATTCTCCAAGACCCTCTAATTCTTTTTCCACTGCAGATGTCCTGACTGCCCTGCACTGCCTTTTCTGTCACCCTGAGGCTAGATGTCCGACGAACTGGCACGTGTGACAGCACTCTGGACCTCGAGGGCAAGCTACAGATCAACGTGTCCGCACTATAAGGTGCCTGACACTGCTGCTACAGCTGGTCAGGCAAGTATCCATGGACGTGTCCAGGCGAGACGAGGCCTGACTCCGCTGTAGAGGCTCCAAAGGAAACACCATGGGCGAGGAAATTCAGGTACCAAATCAGCAGCAGACGAGGACCTAAGACCTGGCGATGACTGGGGAGGAAACCACAAAGACGTATGGCAACTGACACGGAGACTGGGCTCTCCTGAGTCCACAGGGGCGGGTCTATGGGCTCCCAGTCGTAACTCGAGAAACCCCGCCGCAGCTCGAGAAAAACCAGAAGCTTCTCCATTACAATCTGTGTGAGGCCCTTATCCACTGAGGCGTCTTGTGGGAAATCACCCCTTCCATCTTGATCTCGCCGGGATCCTTCACCCCACTGCTGTGACCCAAGTATTTCCCCACATCAACAGTCTGAACACAAGACGAACACCAAAGGACCCGATGCGAATCTAGAGGAGACCCATTTGCCCCTGCTAAGCTTCATATGATGGTCCCATTTCCTGTTACTTAGGGAAATGTTTCCTGGGGCTTCCCTCGCATCCCAAAAGGAGGTGCTCTCTCCAGGAAAGTCAGGAGGAGCATCAGGGTTTGGGACACCATTCCCAAAGACCCCCAAATGCCTTGTCTACTGCAGATGAACCTGACTGCCCTGCACTGCCTTGACTGTCACCCCGAGGCTCGAAGCCCGACACACTGGCACGTGTGACAGTCCACCATTGGACCAGGAGTCAAGCCACAGATCCCTATGACCAACTGACATGAAGCCTGACACTGCTGCTGCAGATAGTCATGCAAGTGGCTGTGCACGTGTCCAGGCGAGACGAGGCCTGTCTCCTCTGTGGGGGCCTCAGGGGTACCCCAAGACCTAGGTCAGGACGGTCGAGGAAAGGTCATGCTCCGGCCTGAGCACCAATCGAGGTCTGAGCACCCTGAGACGGTTGGAGAGGATTTCCCAGTGGCCCCTTGCAACTGGCATGGAGACTGGGCTCTCTTGAGACCACAGGGGCTAGTCCCTGGGGTCCCCGTCATAACGAGAGACGACCCCGCCACAAGTTGTGAAATACCAAAATATTTTCCCCTGCAATCGGGGTGAGGACCTTGTCCGCTGTGGCGTCTCTGGGGAAATCACCCCTTCTCTCTTGGATCTCAAAGTTTCACTCACCTTCTTGCCTTGACTCAAGAAGTTCCATGCCACACCCCTCTCCACTCGAAAGGAACAACTGGGGTCCGCCTAGAATGAAATGGAGCCCCATTATCCCCTGCGTATCTCCAGATTTGGGTCCCATTCCTGCTCTGTCGGGAAAGGATTCCCAGCATTCCCCTCACATCCCAATAGGAGACACTCGCACCAGAGCAGTCGAGAGGGGAATCAGGGGACTTGACACTATTGCCCAATATCCCTAAATGCCTGGTTTACTCCAGATGAACCTGACTGCCCTGCACGGCGTCGACTGTCACCAAGAGGTTCGAAGCCTGATACACTGGCACCCATGACAGCACTAGGGAGTACCTCGATGTCAAGTCATCGATCCCTGTGTCAACACGACAGGGAGTCTTACACTGCTGTGCCACTGCTGAGGCAAGCGGCAGTGCACGTCTCCAGGTGACACAAGGCCTGACTCCCATGTGTGTGTTATATGGGAACCACAACATTTATGTCAGCATGGGCGAGGAAACCTCGGGTACCGGCTTCAGCACCAGACGACCACTGAGGACCCGGCGATGACTGGGGAGGAATCCTCAAAGGCGCAAGGCAACTGGCTCGGAGAACGGCCTCTCCTGAGGCCAAAGAGCGGGTCCATGGGCTCCCCGTCGTAACTCCAGAAACTGGGCAGTAACTCGAGAAAATCCAGAAGCTTCTCCCTTGCAAGCGGGGTGAGGCCCTTTTCCACTGTGGTGTCTCTGGGGAAATCCCCCTTTCCCTCTTGGACCTCGAAGGGCTCTTTCACCCCCTTGCAGTGAACCCTGAAGTTCCCCGCCCCACCCGTCTCCACGCGACAGGAACCCCAAGGGTCTCACTGCGACTCAAGAGGATCCCCATTTACCCCTGCTAATCTCCAGATAACGGGCCCATTTTCTCCTCCTTAGGTTAAGGTTTCCTGTGTCTTCCCTCGCTTCCCAAGAGGGGCTGCTCACACTACGAATGTCGGTAGGAGCATCTGGGATAGTTCCAAAATTCTCCAAGACACTCAAATGCTTTGTCCACTGCAGACGTATGGCAACTGACACGGAGACTGGGCTCTCCTGAGTCCACAGGGGCGGGTCTATGGGCTCCCAGTTGCAACTCGAGAAACCCCGCCACAGCTCGAGAAAAACCAGAAGCTTCTCCCTTATAAGCTGTGTTAGGCCCTTATCCGCTGAGGTGTCTTGGGGGAAATCAACCCTTCCATCTTGACCTCGACGGGATCCTTCACCCCCCTGCTGTGACCCAA
Organism: Nanger granti; assembly: GCA_006408635.1. Lineage (NCBI taxonomy): Eukaryota > Metazoa > Chordata > Mammalia > Artiodactyla > Bovidae > Nanger > Nanger granti. The sequence continues at coordinate 37,681 of SJYD01055686.1, forward strand.
GAAGTTCATCGCCTCACCAGTCTGAACACAAGAGGAACACCAAGGGACCCGCTGCGACTCAAGAGGAGACTCGTTTGCCCCTGCTAAGCTCCATATGATGGTCCCTTTTCCTGTTCCTTTGGGAAAGGTTTCTGGAGGCTTCCCTCGCATCCCAAGAGGAGTTGCTCTCACCAGGAAAGTCGAGAGGAGCATCAGGTTTTGGGACACCATTCCCAAAAACCCCCAAATGCCTTGTCCACTGCAGATGAACTTGACTGCCCTGCACTGCCTTGACTGTCACCCCGAGGCTCGACGCACGACACACTGGCACTTGTGACAGCAATTTGGACCTCGAGAGCAAGCCACAGATCCCTCTGTCCGCTCGACATGGAGTCTGATACAGCTGCTGAAGCTGGTCAGGCAAGTAGCCCTGAATTTGTCCAGGTGAGACGAAGCCTGTTTCCTCTGTGGGAGCCTCAGGGAAACCCCAAGACCTAGGTCAGGACGATCGAGGAAAGATCAGGCACTGGCCTCAGCATAAGTCGAGGATAGGGACCCAGAGTCGAATGGAGAGGAATCCCCAGAGGTGACTGGCAACTGGCACAGAGACTGTACTCTCCTGAGCCCACAAGGGCGCGTCCCTGGGCTTTCCTTCTCAACTCGAGAAACCCGGCCTCAACTCGAGAAAAACAAGAAGCTTCTCCCTTGCAAGTGGGGTGAGGTCCTTATCTGATCTGGCATCTCTTAAGAAATCACCCCTTTGCTCTTGGACCTCGAAGTACTTCTTCACTCCCTTGCTGTCACACAACGAGTTCTGGGCCACAACCGTCGCACCCAAGAGGAACCCCAGTGGACCCGCTGCACCTCAAGAGGAGGCCAGTTTGACCTTTCTTAGCTCTATATGATAGTCCCTTTTACTGATCCTTATTATAAGGTGTCCTGGGGCTGCCTTCACATCCCAATTGAGGTGCTGGCAGTAGGAAAGTCGGGAGGAGCATCTGGGTTTATGCCACCATTCTCCAAGACCCCCAAATGCCTTGCACACTGCAGATGAACCTGTCTGCCCTGCACTGCCTTGACTGTCATCCGGAGGATCGATGCCCGAAACACCTGCACCTGTGACAGCACTTTGGGTCTCGAGGGCAAGCCACATGTCCCTGTGTTCGCTCGACATGGAGCCTGTCACTGCTGCTGCAGCTGGTCAGGCAAGTAGTCGTGCACGTGGCCAGACGAGACGAGGCCTGTCTCCTCTGTGGGGCCCTCAGGGGTACACCTAAACCTAGGTCAGGATGGTCGAGGTAAGCTCAGGCTTCGGCCTCAGCCAAAGTCGAGGACTGAGCACCGAGACGATTAAGGAAAAATCCCTAGAGGCGCCTGGCATCTGGCACGGAGACAGTCCAATCCTGAGTGCACAGGGGCGAGTCCCTGGCTTCCCCGTTGTAACTCGAGAGGACCACGCCACACCTTGAGAAAAACAAAAAGATTCTCCCCTGCATTAGGGGTCAGGACCTCGTCTGCTGTGCCATCTCGGGGAAAAGAACCTCTTCTCTTTTGGACCTCCAATGTGTCATTCACCTCCTTGCTGTGACCCAAGAAGTTTCTCGAGCCGCCCATCCTCACTCGTGGGGAACACCGAGGGTCCAGCCATGAATGTAAATGAGCCTCAGTATCCCTGCTGAGCTCCAGATGAGGGGCCCTTTCCTACTCTGTCGGGAAAGTGTTCCCAAAACTTTCCTCACATCCCAACTGGAGACCCTCGAACGAGGACTGTGGGGAGCAGCATCAGGGGTCTTGCCACCATTCTCCAAGACCACCAAATACCTCGTTCACTCCAGATTAACCCGACTGCCCTGCACTGGATGGACTGTCACTCCGAGGCTTGAAGCCTGACACACTGGCACGTGTGACAGACCTGGATGTACCTCGAGGTCAAGTAACAGATCCCTGAGTCCACTCGATGGGAAGCCTTTCACAGCTGCTGCAGCTTAAGAGGCAAGAGCAAGTGAACGTCTCCAGCAAGACGAGGCCAGACTTTCCTGTGAAGGCTCCATGGGAACGCCAAGATTTATGTCAGCATAGGCGAGGAAAGCTCAGGTACCAGCTTCAGCACCCGATGAGGACTGAGGACTCGGTGATGACTGGGGAGGAATCCCCAAAGGCGCATGGCAACTGACACGAAGACTGGCCTCTGCTGAGGCCACACTGGCGGGTCCATGGGCTCCCTGCTGTAACTCGAGAAATCCCGCCGCAACTCCAGAAACACCAGAATCTTCTCCCTTGCAAGCGGTGTGAGGCTCTTATCCACTCCGGCGTCTAGTGGGAAATCATCCCTTCCCTCTTGGACATCGAAGGGCTCCTTCAATCCCTTTCTGTGAAACAAGGGGTTCCCGTCCACAACCGTCGCACCCAAGAGGAACCCCAGTGGTCTCGCTGTGACTCAAGAGGAGCCCAGTTTGCCCCTGCTAAGCTCTAGATGATAGTCTCTTTTCCTGCTCCATAATATAAGGTGTCCTGGGGCTTCCTTCGCATCCCAAAATGAGGTGCTCACAGTCGGAAAGTCGCGAGGAGCATCTGGGGTTTGGCCACCGTTCTGCAAGACCCCCAAATGCCTTGTCCACTGCAGATGAACTTGTGTGCCCTGCACTGCCTTAACTGTCATCCCGAGGATTGACGCTCGACACACTGGCACGTGTGACAGCACTTTGGACCTCGAGAGCAAGCCACAGATCCCTCTGTCCGCTCGACATGGAGCCTGACACTGCTGCTGCAGCTGGTCAGGCAAGTATCCGTTCATGTGCCCATGTGACACGAAGCCTGTCTCCACTGTGGAAGCCTCAGGGGAAACCCCAAGACCTATGTCCCGACGGTCGAGGGAAGCTCAGGCACTGGCCTGAGCATAAGTCGAGGACAGGGCACCCAGAGACAATTGGAGAGGAATCCCCATTCGTAACTGGCAACTGACACGGAGACTGTCCTCTCCTCCGGCCACAGGGGCGGGTCCCTGGTCTCCCCGTCGAAACTGGAGAAACCGGGCCACAACTCGAGAAATGCCAGAACCTTCTCCCTTGCAAGCGGTGTGAAGCCCTTATCGGATCCGGCGTCTCGTGGGAAATCACGTCTTCCCTCTTGGACCTCGAAGGGCTTCTTCACTCCCTTACTGTGACACAAGGAGTTCCCGGCCACAACCCGCGCATCCAGGAGGAACCCCAGTGGAACCGCTGCAACTCAAGAGGAGCCCAGTTTGCTCCTGCTAAGCTCTAGATGATAGTCCCTTTTCCTGCTCCTTAATATAAGGTGTCCTGGGGCTTCTGTCGCATCCCAAAGGGAGGTGCTCGCAGTAGGAAAGTCGTGAGGAGCATCTAGAATTCCGCCACCATTCTCCAAGACCCCCAAATGCCTTGTCCACTGCAGATGAACCTGTCTGCCCTGCACTGCCTTGACTGTCAACCCGAGGTTCTACGCCAGAAAAACCTGCACCTGTGACATCACTTTGGGCCTCTTCTGCAAGCCACAGATCCCTGTGTCCGCTGGACATGGAACCTGACACTGCTGCTGCAGCTGGTCAGGCAAGTAGCCGTTCACGTGTCCAGGAGATACGAGGCCTGTCTCCACTGTGGGAACCTCAGTGGTACACTAAGAACTAGGTCAGGACTTTCTTGGAAAGCTCAGGCTCCGGCCTTAGCAAAAGTCTAGCACTGAGCACCGAGATGATTAGGGAAGAATCCCCAGAGCTGCCTGGCAACTGGCACCTAGACTGTCCAATCCTGAGTGCCCAGGGGCGAGTCCCTGGACTCCCCGTTGTAAGTCAAGAGGACCACGCTACAACTTGAGAAAAACCAAAAGATTCTCCCCTACAAGCGGAGTGCGGACCTCGTCTCTTGTGGCGTCTCGGGGGAAAGAACTTCTCTCTTGGACCTCCAAAGTGTCATTAACCTTCTTGCAGTGACCCAAGAAGATTCTCCCTCCGCCCGTCCTCACTCAAGGGGAACTCCGAGGGTCCCACCATGAATGTAAAGGAGCCCCAGTATCCCTGCTGAGCTCCAGATGAGGGGCCCTTTCCTGCTCTGAAGGGAAAGGGTTCCCAGCACTTCCTTCGCATCCCAACTGGAGACACTCGAACCAGGACTGTGGGGAGCAGCATCAGGGGTCTTGCCACCATTCCCCAAGACCCCCAAATACCTCGTTCACTCCTGATGAACCTGAACTGCCCTGCACTGCATCGACTGTCACCCCAAGGCTGGAAGCCTAACACACTGGCACGTGTGACAGACCCGGGTGGTACCTCGAGGTCAAGTCACAGATCCCTATGTCCACTCGATGGGGAGCCTTTCTCAGCTGCTACAGCTGCGGAGGCAAGCACAAGTGTACGTCTACAGGCAAGACGAGGCCTGACTTTACTGTGAGGTTTCCATGGGAATCCCAAGATTTATGTCAGCATGGGCGAGGAATGCTCAGGTACCAGCTTCAGCACCACACGTGGACTGAGGATTCTGCGATGATGGGAGGAATCCCCAAAGGAACATGGTAACTGGCAAGAAGACTGGTCTCTCCTGCGGCCACAGGGGCGGGTCCATGAACTCGGTGTCATAACTCAAGAAACCCCGCCACAACTCGAGAAATACCAGAAGCTTCTCCCTTGCAAGCGGGGTGACGCCCTTATCTGCTGCGAACTCTCTGGTGAAATTACTCCTTCCCTCTTGGACCTCGAAGGACTCTTCCCCCCACTTGCTGTGACCCAGGAATTTCCCCGCCCTACCCCTCTCAATTCGAGAAGAACAGCAAAAGATCTGCTGTGACTCAACAGAGCCCTGTTTGCCCCTGCTAAGCTCCAGATGATCATCCCCTTTCCTACCCCTTAGGGAAAGGTTCCCTGGAGCTTAGTTAGAATACCAAGAGGAGGTGCTCAATCGGGAAATTCGGGAGGAGCATCAGGGTTTCGGCCACCATTCACTAAGTCCCCCAAATGCCTTGTCCACTGCAGAAGAACTTGACAGCCTTGACTGTCACCACAAGGCTCGACGCACGACACACTGGCACTTGTGACAGCACTTTGGACCTCGAGAGCAAGCCACAGATCCCTCTGTCCGCTCGACATGGAGCCTGGCACTGCTGCTGAAGCTGGTCAGGCAAGTAGCTGTGCACGTGTTCAGGTGAGACGAAGCCTGTCTCCTCTGTGGGAGCCTCAGGGGAACCCCAAGCCATAGGTCAGGATGGTCGAGGAAAGCTCAGGCACTGGCCTCAGCACAAGTCGAGGACAGGGACCCAGAGACGAATGGAGAGGAATCCCCAGAGGTGACTGGCAACTGGCACAGAGACTGTACTCTCCTGAGCCCACAGGTGTGCGTCCCTGGGCTCCCTGTCGTAACTCGAGAAACCCCGCCACAACTCGAGAAAGACCAGAAGCTTCTCCCTTGCAAGCGGGGTGAGGCCCTTATCTGATCTGGCGTCTCTTGGGAAAGCACCCCTTCCCTCTTGGACCTCGAAGAGCTCCTTCACTCCCTTGCTGTGACACAAGGAGTTCCTGGCCACAACCGTCGCACCCAAGAGGAACCCCAGTGGACCCGCTGCGCCTCAAGAGGAGCCCAGTTTGACCCTCCTAAGCTCTAAATGACAGTCCCTTTCCCTACTCCTTAGTATAAAGTATCCTGGGGCTTCTGTCGCATCCCAATAGGAGGTGCTCACAGTAGGAACGTTGGGAGGAGCATCTGGGTTTCGGCCACCATTCTCCAAGACCCCCAAATACCTTGTCCACTGCATATGCACATATCTGCCCTGCACTGCCTTGACTGTCACCCCGAGGCTCAACACCCGAAACACCTGCACGTGTGACAGCACTTTGGGCCTCCAGGGCAAGCCACAGATCCCTGTGTCTGCTCGACAGGGAGCCTGACACTGCTGCTGCAGCTGGTCAGGCAAGTAGCCCTGCACAAGTCCAGGCGAGACGAGGCCTGTCTCCTCTGTGGGGCCCTCAAGGGTACTCCAAGACCTAGGTCAGGATGGTCGAGTAAAGCTCAGGCTCCGGCCTCAGCAAAGGTCGAGGACTGAGCACCAAGATGATTAGGGAAGAATCGCCTTAGACGTCTGGCCACTGACAAAGTCCAGGCGAGACGAGGCCTGTCTCCTCTGTGGGGCCCTCAAGGGTACTCCAAGACCTAGGTCAGGATGGTCGAGTAAAGCTCAGGCTCCGGCCTCAGCAAAGGTCGAGGACTGAGCACCAAGATGATTAGGGAAGAATCGCCTTAGACGTCTGGCCACTGACACGGAAACTGTCCAATCCTTGGTGCACAAGGTCGAGTCACAGTGTTCCCCATTGTAACTCGAGAGGACCCCGCCACAACTTGAGAAAAACCAAAACATTCTCCCCTGCAAGCGGGGTGAGGACCTCGTCTGTTGTGGCGTCTCGAGGAAAGTACCTCTTCTCTCTTGGACCTCCAAAGTGTGGTTAACCTTCTTGCAGTGACCCAAGAAGATTCTCCCTCCGCCCATCCTCATTCGAGGGGAACACCGAAGGTCCACCATAAATGTAAAGGAGCCCCAGTATCCCTGCTGAGCTCCAGATGAGTGGCCCTTTCCTGCTCTGACGGGAAAGTGTTCCCAGCACTTCCGTCACATCCCAACTGGCGACACTCGAACCAGGACTGCGGGGAGCAGCATCAGGGGTCTTGCCACCATTCCCCAAGACCCCCAAATACGTCGTTCACTCCTGATGAACCTGAACTGCCCTGCACTGCATCGATTGTCACCCCAAGGCTGGAAGCCTAACACACTGGCACGTGTGACAGACCCGGGTGGTACCTCGAGGTCAAGTCACAGATCCCTGTGTCCACTCGACGGGGAGCCTTTCACAGCTGCTACAACTGCGGAGGTAAGCACAAGTGTACATCTACAGGCAAGACGAGGCCTGACTTTACTGTGAGGTTTCCATGGGAACCCCAAGATTTATGTCAGCATGGGCGAGGAAAGCTCAGGAACCAGCTTCAGCACCAGACGAGGACTGAGGACTCGGCGATGATGGGAGGAATCCCCAAAGGCACATGACAACTGGCAATAAGCCTGGCTTCCCCTGGGAACACAGGGGCGTGTACATGAACTCCCCGTCATAACTCGAGAAACCCTGCCACAACTCGAGAAATACCAGAAGCTTCTCCCTTGCAAGCGGGGTGAGGCCCTTATCCATTGCGACCTCTCTGGTGAAATCACTCGTTCCCTCTTGGACCTCGAAGGACTCTTCACCCCCCCCCCCGCTGGGACCCAGGAATTTCCCCGCCCTACCCCTCTCAACTCGAGAAGAACAACAAAAGATCTGCTGTGACTCAACAGAGCCCTGTTTGCCCCTGCTAAGCTCCAGATGATCATCCCCTTTCCTGCCCCTTAGGGAAAGGTTCCCTGGAGCTTCGCTCGAATACCAAGAGGAGGTGCTCGATCGGGAAAGTCGGGAGGAGCATCAGGGGTTCGGCCACCATTCACCAAGTCCCCCAATGCCTTGTCCACCGCAGATGAACTTGACAGCCCCACATCGTCTTGACTGTCACCCCGAGGTTCGACGCATGACACACTGGCACTTGTGACAGCAATTTAGACCTCGAGAGCAAGCCACAGATCCCTCTGTCCGCTCGACACGGAGCCTGACACTGCTGCTGAAGCTGGTCAGGCAAGTAGCTGTGCACGTAGGCAGGTCAGAGGAAGCCTGTCTCCTCTGTGGAAGCCTCAGAGGAACCCTCAAGACCTAGGTCAGGACCGTCCAGGGAAGCTCAGGCACTGGCCTGAGCACAAGTCGAGGACAGGTACCCAGTGACGATTGGAGAGGAATCCTCAGACGTAACTGGCAACTGACACGGAGACTGTCCTATCCTCCGGCCACAGGGGCGGTTCCCTGGTCTCCCCGTCGTAATTCGAGAAATCAGGCCGCAACTCGAGAGACACCAGAAGCTTCTCCCTTGCAAGCGGGGCGAGGTCCTTATTCACTGCGACCTCTCTGGTGAAATCTCTTCTTCCCTCTGGGACCTCAAAGGACTATTTTCCCCCCTTGCTGTGACCTAGGAATTTCCCCGCCCTACCCCTCTCAACTTGAGAACAACAAAAGATCTGCTGTGACTCAACAGAGCCCTGTTTGCCCCTGCTAAGCTCCAGATGATCATCCCCTTTCCTGCCCTTAGGGAAAGGTTCCCTGGAGCTTCGCTTGAATACCAAGAGGAGGTGCTCAATCGGGAAAGTCCGGAGGAGCATCAGGGGTTCGGCCACCATTCACCAAGTCCCCCAAATGCTTTGTCCACTGCAGATGACCTTGACAGCCCCGCACTGCCTTGACTGTCACACCGAGGCTCGATGCACGACATACTGGCACTTGTGACAGCACTTTGGACCTCGAGAGCAAGCCACAGATCCCTCTGTCCGCTCTACATGGAGCCTGACACTGCTGCTGAAGCTGGTCAGGCAAGTAGCTGTGCATGTTTCCAGGTGAGACGAAGCCTGTCTCCTCTGTGGGAGCCTCCCCCAAGCAGCACGACATACTGGCACTTGTGACAGCACTTTGGACCTCGAGAGCAAGCCACAGATCCCTCTGTCCGCTCTACATGGAGCCTGACACTGCTGCTGAAGCTGGTCAGGCAAGTAGCTGTGCATGTTTCCAGGTGAGACGAAGCCTGTCTCCTCTGTGGGAGCCTCCCCCAAGCCCTAGGTCAGGATGGTCGAGGAAAGCTCAGGCACTGGCCTCAGCACAAGTCGAGGACAGGGACCCAGAGACGAATGGAGAGGAATCCCCAGAGGTGACTGGCAACTGGCACAGAGACCGTACTCTCCTGAGCTTACAGAGGCGCGTCCCCGGGCTCCCTGTCATAACTCGAGAAACCCTGCCGCAACTCGAGAAAGACCAGAAGCTTCTCCCTTGCAAGCGGGGTGAGGCCCTTATCTGATCTGGCGTCTCTTGGGAAAGCACCCCTTCCCTCTTGGACCTCGAAGAGCTCCTTCACTCCCTTGCTGTGACACAAGGAGTTCCCGGCCACAACCGTTGCACCCAAGAGGAACCCCAGTGGACCCGCTGCGCCTCAAGAGGAGCCCAGTTTGAACCTCCTAAGCTCTAGATGACAGTCCCTTTTACTGATCCTTATTATAAGGTGTCCTGGGGCTGCCTTCACATTCCAAAAGGAGGTGCTCGCAGTAGGAAAGTCGAGAGGAGCATCTGGGGTTCGGCCACCATTCTCCAAGACCCCCAAATGCCTTGCCCACTGCAGATGAAACTGTCTGCCCTGCACTTCCTTGACTGTCATCCAGAGGATCTATGCCCGAAACACCTGCACCTGTGACAGCACTTTGGGCCTCGAGGGCAAGCCACACGTCCCTGTGTTCGCTCGACATGGAGCCTGTCACTGCTGCTGCAGCTGGTCAGGCAAGTAGCTGTGCACGTGGCCAGACGAGACGAGACCGGTCTCCTCTGTGGGGCCCTCAGGTGTACACCAAGACCTAGGTCAGGATGGTCGAGGAAAGCTCAGGCTCCAGCCTCAGCAAAAGTCGAGGACTGAGCTCCGAGGGGATTAAGGAAGAATCCCCAGAGGCTCCTGGCGACTGGCACGGAGACAGTCCAATCCTGAGTGCACAGGGGCGAGTCCCTGGGTTCCCCATTGTAACTCGATAGGACCCCTCCACAACTTGAGAAAAACCAAAAGATTCTCCCCTGCAAGCGGGGTCAGGACCTCGTCGAGTGTGGCGTCTCCCGTGAAAGAACCTCTTCTCTTTTGGACCTTCAATGTGTCGTTCACCGCCTTGCTGTGACCCAAGAAGTTTCTTGCGCCGCCCATCCTCACTCCAGGGGAACACCGAAGGTCCTGCCATGAATGTAAATGAGCCCCAGTATCCCTGCTGAGCCCCAGATGAGGGGCCCTTTCCTACACTGTCTGGAAAGGGTTCCCCGCAATTCCCTCATATCCCAACAGGAGACACTCGAACGAGGACTGTCGGGAGCAGCATCAGGGGTCTTGCCACCATTCTCCAAGACCCCCAAATAACCTCGTACACTCCAGATGAACCTGACTGCCCTGCACTAGGTAGACTGTCACCCCAAGGCTCGAAGCCTGACACACTGGCATGTGTAACAGACCTGGGTGGTACGACGAGGTCAAGTCACAGATCCCTGTGTCCACTCGATGGGGAGCCTTTCACAGCTGCTGCAGCTTAAGAGGCAAGAGCAAGGGAATGTCTCCAGCAAGACGAGGCCTGACTTTCCTGTGAGGGCTCCATGGGAACCCCAAGATTTATGTCAGCATGAGCGAGGAAAGCTCAGGCACCAGCGTCAGCACCCGACGAGGACTGAGGAATCGGTGATGACTGGGGAGGAATCCTCAAAGGCGAATGGAAACTGGCAAAAAAACTGGCCTCTGCTGAGGCCACACTGGCAGGTCTATGGGCTCCCTGTCGTAACTCGAGAAACCCCGCTGCAACTCGAGAAACACCAGAATCTTTTCCCTTGCCAGTGGGGTGAGGTTCTAATCCGATCCGGCGTCTCATCGGAAATCACCCCTTCCCTCTTGGACCTCCAAGGGCTCCTTCATTCCCTTGCTGTGACACAAGGAGTTCCCGTCCACAACCGTCGCACCCAAGAGGAACCCCAGTGGTCCCGCTGTGACTCAAGAGGAGCCCAGTTTGCCCCTGCTAAGCTCTAGATGATAGTCCCTTTTCCTGCTCCATAATATAAGGTGTCCTGGGGCTTCCTTCGCATCCCAAAATGAGGTGCTCACAGTAGGAAAGTCGCGAGGAGCATCTGGGGTTTGGCCACCATTCTGCAAGACCCCCAAATGCCTTGACCACTGCAGATGAACTTGTCTCTCCCGCACTGCCTTGACTGACATCCCGAGGATTGACGCACAACACACTGGCAGGTGTGACAGCACTTTGGACCTCGAGAGCAAGCCACAGATCCCTCTGTCCACTCGACATGGAGCCTGACACTGCTGCTGCAGCTGGTCAGGCAAGTAGCCGTGCATGTGTCCACGTGACACGAAACCTGTCTCTTCTGTAGAAGCCTCAGGGGAAACCCCAAGACCTATGTCCTGACGGTCGTGGGAAGCTCAGGCACTGGCCTGAGCACAAGTCGAGGACAGGGCACCCAGAGACAATTGGAGAGGAATCCCCATTCGTAACTGGCAACTGACACGGAGACTGCCCTCTCCTGCAGCCACAGGGGCGGGTCCCTGGTCTCCCCGTCGTAACTCCAGAAACCCGGCCGCAACTAGAGAAACACCAGAAGCTTTTCCCTTGCAAGCGGGTGAGGCCCTTATTGGATCCAGCGTCTCGTGGGAAATCACCCCTTCCCTCTTGGACCTCGAAGGACTTCTTCACTCCCTTGCTGTGACACAAGGAGTTCCCGGCCACAACCCGCGCATCCAGGAGGAACCCCAGTGGAACCGCTGCAACTCAAGAGGAGCCCAGTTTGCTCCTGCTAAGCTCTAGATGATAGTCCCTTTTCCTGCTCCTTAATATAAGGTGTCCTGGGGCTTCTGTCGCATCCCAAAAGGAGGTGCTTGCAGTAGGAAAGTCGGGAGGGGAATCTAGAGTTCAGCCACCATTCTCCAAGACCCCCAAATGCCTTGTCCACTGCAGATGAACCTGTCTGCCCTGCACTGCCTTGACTATCAATCCGAGGTTCGACGCCCGAAACACCTGCATGTGTGACAGCACTTTGGGCCTCTTCTGCAAGCCACAGATCCCTGTGTCCGCTCGACATGGAGCCTGACACTGCTGCTGCAGATGGTCAGGCAAGTAGCCGTGCACCTGTCCAGGAGATACGGGCCTGTCTCCACTGTGGGAACCTCAGTGGTACACCAAGAATTAGGTCAGAATGGTAGAGGAAAGCTCAGGCTCCGGCCTAAGCAAAAGTCTAGGAATGAGCACCGAGATGATTAGGGAAGAATACCCAGAGGTGCCTGGCAACTGGCACGGAGACTGTACAATCTTGAGTGCACAGGGGCGAGTCCCTGGGTTCCCCATTGTAACTCGAGAGGACCCCGCCACAACTTGAGAAAAACCAAAAGATTTTCCCCTGCATGCAGGGTGAGGACCTCCTCTGCTGTGCCTTCTCAGGAGGAAGAATCTCTTTCCTCTTGGACCTCCAGAGTTTTGTTCACCTTCATGCTATGACCCAAGAATTTTCTCACGCCGCCTGTCCTCACTCGAGGGGAACACCGAGAGTCCTGCCATGAATGTAAAGGAGCCCCAGTATCCCTGCTGAGCTCCAGATGAGGGGCCCTTTCCTGCTCTGTCGGGAACGGGTTCCCATCACTTCCCTCACAACCCAACAGGAGACCCTGGAACCAGGACTGTCGGGAGCAGCATCCGGTGTCTTGCCACGATTCCTCAAGACTCCCAAATAACCTCGTTCACTCCAGATGAACCTGACTGGCCTGCACTGGGTCGACTGTCACCCCGAGGCTCGAAGCCTGACGTACTGGCCCGTGTGACAGACCTGGGTGGAACCTCGATGTCAAGTCACAGATCCCTGTGTCCACTCGACGTGGAGCCTTTCACAGCTGCTGCAGCTGCGAGACAAGCACAAGTGTACGTCTTCAGGCAAGATGAGGCCTGACTTTCCTGTGGGGGCTCCATGGGAACCCCAAGATTTATGTCAGCATGGGCGAGGAAAGCTCAGGTACCAGCTTCAGCACCAGACGAGGACTGAGGACTCGGCCATGACTAGGGAGGAATCCCCAAAGGCGCATGGCAATTGGCAAGAAGACTGGCCTATCCAGAGGCCACAGGGGCGGGCCCATGGGCTCCCCATCGTAACTCGAGAAACCCAGCCGCAACTCGAGAAATACGAGAAGATTCTCCCTTGCAAGTGGGGTGAGGCCCTTATCCACTGCGACATCTCTGGGGAAATCACTCCTTCCCTCTTGGACCTCGAAAGGCTCCTTCACCCCCTTGCTGGGACCCAGGATTTTCCCCACCCTACCCGTCTCAACTCGAGAGGAACAACAAGGGATCCGCTGCGACTCAACAGAGCCCTGTTTTCCCCTGCTAAGCTCCAGATGATCATCCCCTTTCCTGCCACTTAGGGAAACGTTCCCTGGATCTTTGCTCAAATTCCAAGAGGAGGTGCTTGCAACAGGACAGTCGGAAGGAACATCATGGGTTCGGCCACCATTCACCAAAACCCCCAAATGCCTTGTCCACTACAGATGAACTTGACAGCCTCACACTGCCTTGACTGTCACCCTATGGCTCGACACACGACACCCTGGCACGTGGAAGAGCACTTTGTACCTCGAGAGCAAGCCACAGATCCCTCTGTCCTCTCGACATGGAGCCTGACACTGCTGCTGCAGCTGGTCAGGCAAGTAGCAGTGCACGTTTCCAGGTGACACGAAGACTGTCTCCTCCTTGGGAGCCTCAGGGGAATCCTCAAGATTTAGGTCAGGACGGTCGAGGGAAGCTCAGGCACTGGCCTCAGCACAAGTCGAGAACCAGGCACCCAGGACGATTGGAGAGGAATCCCCAGAAGTGACTGGCAACTGGCACGGAGACTGTCCTTTCTTGAGGCCACAGGGGTGCCTCCCTTTGCTCCCCGTCCTAACTCGAGAAACCCCACCAAAAGTCGAGAAACACCAGAAGCTTCTCCCTTGCAAGCGGGGTGAGGCCCTTATCTGTTGTGATGTCTCAGGGGAAATCNTTCTTGAGGCCACAGGGGTGCCTCCCTTTGCTCCCCGTCCTAACTCGAGAAACCCCACCAAAAGTCGAGAAACACCAGAAGCTTCTCCCTTGCAAGCGGGGTGAGGCCCTTATCTGTTGTGATGTCTCAGGGGAAATCACCCCTTCCCTCTTGTACCTCGAAGGGCTCCTTCACCCTTTTGCTGTGACCCAAGAAGTTCCCCGCCTGACACTTTGAAGAGCGGGAGGCTGCTCTGCCCCTATATACCTAAACCAGATTTGTGTGCGTAGATGGACGGGAAGCCCCTGTCCTCTTTCCAGGTGGAGACCCTGGACGGAGTCCGGTGTTGTGAGTGGGCTTTCACAGGCACAGCCCGTGCCCAAGACCTCCAGGTTCCTGTCAGGGCGGGTGGGCAGTTCAGGGGCTTTGGTTTGTGGCCCTTCGATGCAGTGGGGAGTAGAATCCATCCTGGGCTCGTGGGCTCTCAGCAGTGCCAAAAGAACTAACTGCCCAGGAACTCCCCTAGGTCCCTTTGATGTGGCTGCCCACGCCCCGT
>SJYD01055687.1:0-16027 GCA_006408635.1 Nanger granti
CACTTGCAGGACTAGCTGCAGCAGCAGGGTCACGCTTCATGTAAGGCGGACATAGGGATCAGTGGCTTGACTCCTGGTCCAACCGAGGACTGTCACACTTGCCAGTGTGTCGGGCTTCGAGCCTCGGGGTGACATTCAAGGCAGTGCAGGGCAGTCAGGTTCATCTGCAGTGGACAGGCATTTGGGTGTCTTTGGGAATGGTGTCCCAAACCCTGATGCTCCCCCCCACTTTCCTGGTGCTATCACCTCCTCTTGGGATGCGAGGGAAGCCCCAGGATACCTTTCCCTAAGGAACAGGAAAAGGGACCATCATATGGAGCTTAGCAGGAGCAAACGGGTCCCCTCTTGAGTCGCAGCGGGTCCCTTGGTGTTCCTCCCGTGTTCAGACTGGTGAGACGGGGAACTTCTTGGGTCACAGCAGGCGGGTGAATGATCCCGTTGAGATCAAGATGGAAGGGGTGATTTCCCACAAGACACCTCAGCGGATAAGGGCCTCACACAGCTTGTAAGGGAGAAGCTTCTGGTTTTTCTCGAGTTGCGGCGGGGTTTCTCGAGTTACGACTGGGAGCCCATAGACCAGCGCCTGTGGACTCAGGAGAGCCCAGTGTCCGTTTCAGTTACCATACGTCTTTGGGTGTTCCTCCCCAGTCATCGCCGGGTCTTCCTTCCTCGTCTGGTGCTGATCTGGTACCTAAATTTCCTCCCCTATGCTGACAGAAAACTTGGGTTTCCTTTGGAACCTCCACAGCGGAGTCAGGCCTCTTCTCCCTGGAGACGTGCACTGACGATTGACTCCGCTGCTGCAGCAGTGGAAGGATCCCCGTCGAGTGGCCACAGGGATCTGTGACTAGGCCTCGAGTTACTATGCAGGGCTCTCACACGTGCCAGTGTGCAAGGCTTCAAAACTCGGGGTGACAGGCGATGCAGTGCAGGGCAGTCAGGTTCTTTTCTAATGAAGGCAGTATTGGGAGTCTTGTGGAATGGTGGCAAGACCCCTGATGCTCCTCCAGACTGTCCTGGTGCCAGTGTCTCCTATGGGGTTGTGAGATGAGTGGCGGGAACCCTTTTCCAACAGAGCAGGGAAGGGACCTTCATATGGAAGTCAGCACGGGATAACAGGGCTCATTTTCATTCACGGTGGGACCCTCGGTGTTCTTCTCGAGTGGGGATAGGTGGGGTGGGGAACTTCTTTGCTCACCCCAAGAAAGTGAATGACCGTTTTGAGGTCCAAGAGAGAAGGGGTGATTTCACTCGAGATGCCACATCAGACAGGTCCTCTCCTACTTGCAGGGAAGAATCTTGTGGTTTTTCTCAAGTTGTGGCGTGGTTCACTCTAGTTACGACTGAGTCCCCAGGGACTCGCTCCTGTGGCTTCAGTAGAGGCCAGTCTCTGTGCAAGCTGCCAGGGGCCTCTAGGCATTCTCCCCAAACGGGTCATGGTACTCAGTCTTCTACTTGGGCTCCGGCCAGAGCCTGAGCATTACTCTACCGTCCTGACCTAGGTCTGAGGCCCTCACAGAGGAGACAGGCCTCATCTCGCCTGAACACGTGCATGGCTACTTGCCTGGCCAAGCGCAGCAGCAGTGTCATGCACCATTTCGTGCAGACACAGGGATCTGTGGCTTTCTCTCGAGGTCCAAAGTGCTGTTACACCTGACAGTGTGTCGGGGATCGAGCCTCGGTGTGACAGTCAATTCAGTGCAGGGCAGTCAGGTTCATCTGCAGAGGACAAGGCATTAGGGGTCTTGCAGAATGTTGGCCCAATCCCAGATGTTCCTACTGACATTCCTAGTGCATGCACCTACTCTTGGGATGCGAGGGAAGACTTAGGAAACCTTAACCTAAGGAGGAGGAAATGCGCCATTCATCTGGAGATTTGCAGGGGTAAACTGGGATCCTCTTGAGTCGCAGTGAATCCCAGGGGGTTCCTGTGGCATGGAGTCGGGTGTGCTGGGAACTTCAGGGTTCACAGCAAAGGGGTGAAGGAGACCTTCGAGGTCCAAGAGGGAAGGGGTGATTTCCCAAGAGACACCACAGTGGATAAGGGCCTCACCCCGCTTGCAAGGGAGAAGCTTCTGGTTTTTCTCGAGTTACTGCCTAGTTTCTGGAGTTACGTTGGGGAGCCCATGGACCCGCCCTTTTGGCATCAGGATAGGCCATTCTTCGTGCAAGTTCCCATGCGCTTTTGGGGATTCCTCCCCAGTCATCGCCGGGTGTTCAATGGTCGACTGGTGCTGAAGATGGTAACCGAGTTTTCCTCGCCCATGCTGACATAAATTTTGTGGTTCCCATGGAGCACACACAGGGGCGTCAGGCCTTGTCACGCCTGGAGACGTGCACTGCCACTTGCCTCCACAGCTGCACAGCAGTGTAAGACTCCCTGTCGTATTTACACAGGGATCTATGACTTGACATAGAGGTACACCCTAGTGCTGTCACGCGTGCCAATGTGTCAGGCTTCAAACCTGTTGGTGAGTCGCCGCCATGCTGGGCAGTCAGGTACATCTGGAGTAAACGAGGTATTTTGGGATACTGGGGAATAGTGGCAAGTCACCTGATTCCCCTCTCGACTGTCCTGCTGCGAGTGTCTCTGTTGGAATGTGAGAGGAATGCTGGGAATCCTTTCCCGACAGAGCAGGAATGGGACCCAAATCTGAGCTTTGCAGGGGATAATGGGCTCCATTTCATTCTAGGCAGGACGCCAGGTGTTCCTCCCGAGTGGGGACGGGTATGGTGTGCAACTTCTTGGGTCACAGCAAGAAGGTGAGTGAAACATTTTGGTCCAAGAGAGAAGGGGTGACTTCCACAGAGACGCCACAGCGGACAAGGTCCTCACACCGATTGCAGGGGAAACTCTTTTGGCATTTCACATCGTGTGGCACAGTACTCTCGAGTTACTAAAGAGACCCTAGGGACTCTCCCTTGTGGCCTCAAGAGAGGCCCGTCTCCATGCCAGTTAAAAGGGGCCACTGGGAAATCCTCTCCAATCGTCTCAGAGTGCTCAGACCTCGAGTGGAGCTGAAGCTGGAGCCTGAGCTTTCCTCGACCCTCCTGACCTAGGTCTTGGAGTACCCATGAGGCTCCCACAGAGGAGACAGGCCTCTTCTTGCCCGGACACGTGCACGGCCACTTGCAGGACTAGCTGCAGCAGCAGGGTCACGCTTCATGTAAGGCGGACATAGGGATCAGTGGCTTGACTCCTGGTCCAACCGAGGACTGTCACACTTGCCAGTGTGTCGGGCTTCGAGCCTCGGGGTGACATTCAAGGCAGTGCAGGGCAGTCAGGTTCATCTGCAGTGGACAGGCATTTGGGTGTCTTTGGGAATGGTGTCCCAAACCCTGATGCTCCCCCCCACTTTCCTGGTGCTATCACCTCCTCTTGGGATGCGAGGGAAGCCCCAGGATACCTTTCCCTAAGGAACAGGAAAAGGGACCATCATATGGAGCTTAGCAGGAGCAAACGGGTCCCCTCTTGAGTCGCAGCGGGTCCCTTGGTGTTCCTCCCGTGTTCAGACTGGTGAGACGGGGAACTTCTTGGGTCACAGCAGGCGGGTGAATGATCCCGTTGAGATCAAGATGGAAGGGGTGATTTCCCACAAGACACCTCAGCGGATAAGGGCCTCACACAGCTTGTAAGGGAGAAGCTTCTGGTTTTTCTCGAGTTGCGGCGGGGTTTCTCGAGTTACGACTGGGAGCCCATAGACCAGCGCCTGTGGACTCAGGAGAGCCCAGTGTCCGTTTCAGTTACCATACGTCTTTGGGTGTTCCTCCCCAGTCATCGCCGGGTCTTCCTTCCTCGTCTGGTGCTGATCTGGTACCTAAATTTCCTCCCCTATGCTGACAGAAAACTTGGGTTTCCTTTGGAACCTCCACAGCGGAGTCAGGCCTCTTCTCCCTGGAGACGTGCACTGACGATTGACTCCGCTGCTGCAGCAGTGGAAGGATCCCCGTCGAGTGGCCACAGGGATCTGTGACTAGGCCTCGAGTTACTATGCAGGGCTCTCACACGTGCCAGTGTGCAAGGCTTCAAAACTCGGGGTGACAGGCGATGCAGTGCAGGGCAGTCAGGTTCTTTTCTAATGAAGGCAGTATTGGGAGTCTTGTGGAATGGTGGCAAGACCCCTGATGCTCCTCCAGACTGTCCTGGTGCCAGTGTCTCCTATGGGGTTGTGAGATGAGTGGCGGGAACCCTTTTCCAACAGAGCAGGGAAGGGACCTTCATATGGAAGTCAGCACGGGATAACAGGGCTCATTTTCATTCACGGTGGGACCCTCGGTGTTCTTCTCGAGTGGGGATAGGTGGGGTGGGGAACTTCTTTGCTCACCCCAAGAAAGTGAATGACCGTTTTGAGGTCCAAGAGAGAAGGGGTGATTTCACTCGAGATGCCACATCAGACAGGTCCTCTCCTACTTGCAGGGAAGAATCTTGTGGTTTTTCTCAAGTTGTGGCGTGGTTCACTCTAGTTACGACTGAGTCCCCAGGGACTCGCTCCTGTGGCTTCAGTAGAGGCCAGTCTCTGTGCAAGCTGCCAGGGGCCTCTAGGCATTCTCCCCAAACGGGTCATGGTACTCAGTCTTCTACTTGGGCTCCGGCCAGAGCCTGAGCATTACTCTACCGTCCTGACCTAGGTCTGAGGCCCTCACAGAGGAGACAGGCCTCATCTCGCCTGAACACGTGCATGGCTACTTGCCTGGCCAAGCGCAGCAGCAGTGTCATGCACCATTTCGTGCAGACACAGGGATCTGTGGCTTTCTCTCGAGGTCCAAAGTGCTGTTACACCTGACAGTGTGTCGGGGATCGAGCCTCGGTGTGACAGTCAATTCAGTGCAGGGCAGTCAGGTTCATCTGCAGAGGACAAGGCATTAGGGGTCTTGCAGAATGTTGGCCCAATCCCAGATGTTCCTACTGACATTCCTAGTGCATGCACCTACTCTTGGGATGCGAGGGAAGACTTAGGAAACCTTAACCTAAGGAGGAGGAAATGCGCCATTCATCTGGAGATTTGCAGGGGTAAACTGGGATCCTCTTGAGTCGCAGTGAATCCCAGGGGGTTCCTGTGGCATGGAGTCGGGTGTGCTGGGAACTTCAGGGTTCACAGCAAAGGGGTGAAGGAGACCTTCGAGGTCCAAGAGGGAAGGGGTGATTTCCCAAGAGACACCACAGTGGATAAGGGCCTCACCCCGCTTGCAAGGGAGAAGCTTCTGGTTTTTCTCGAGTTACTGCCTAGTTTCTGGAGTTACGTTGGGGAGCCCATGGACCCGCCCTTTTGGCATCAGGATAGGCCATTCTTCGTGCAAGTTCCCATGCGCTTTTGGGGATTCCTCCCCAGTCATCGCCGGGTGTTCAATGGTCGACTGGTGCTGAAGATGGTAACCGAGTTTTCCTCGCCCATGCTGACATAAATTTTGTGGTTCCCATGGAGCACACACAGGGGCGTCAGGCCTTGTCACGCCTGGAGACGTGCACTGCCACTTGCCTCCACAGCTGCACAGCAGTGTAAGACTCCCTGTCGTATTTACACAGGGATCTATGACTTGACATAGAGGTACACCCTAGTGCTGTCACGCGTGCCAATGTGTCAGGCTTCAAACCTGTTGGTGAGTCGCCGCCATGCTGGGCAGTCAGGTACATCTGGAGTAAACGAGGTATTTTGGGATACTGGGGAATAGTGGCAAGTCACCTGATTCCCCTCTCGACTGTCCTGCTGCGAGTGTCTCTGTTGGAATGTGAGAGGAATGCTGGGAATCCTTTCCCGACAGAGCAGGAATGGGACCCAAATCTGAGCTTTGCAGGGGATAATGGGCTCCATTTCATTCTAGGCAGGACGCCAGGTGTTCCTCCCGAGTGGGGACGGGTATGGTGTGCAACTTCTTGGGTCACAGCAAGAAGGTGAGTGAAACATTTTGGTCCAAGAGAGAAGGGGTGACTTCCACAGAGACGCCACAGCGGACAAGGTCCTCACACCGATTGCAGGGGAAACTCTTTTGGCATTTCACATCGTGTGGCACAGTACTCTCGAGTTACTAAAGAGACCCTAGGGACTCTCCCTTGTGGCCTCAAGAGAGGCCCGTCTCCATGCCAGTTAAAAGGGGCCACTGGGAAATCCTCTCCAATCGTCTCAGAGTGCTCAGACCTCGAGTGGAGCTGAAGCTGGAGCCTGAGCTTTCCTCGACCCTCCTGACCTAGGTCTTGGAGTACCCATGAGGCTCCCACAGAGGAGACAGGCCTCTTCTTGCCCGGACACGTGCACGGCCACTTGCAGGACTAGCTGCAGCAGCAGGGTCACGCTTCATGTAAGGCGGACATAGGGATCAGTGGCTTGACTCCTGGTCCAACCGAGGACTGTCACACTTGCCAGTGTGTCGGGCTTCGAGCCTCGGGGTGACATTCAAGGCAGTGCAGGGCAGTCAGGTTCATCTACAGTGGACAGGCATTTGGGTGTCTTTGCGAATGGTGTCCCAAACCCTGATGCTCCTCCCCACTTTCCTGGTGTGATCACCTCCTCTTGGGATGCGAGGGAAGCCCCAGGATACCTTTCCCTAAGGAACAGGAAAAGGGACCATCATATGGAGCTTAGCATGAGCAAAGGGGTCTCCTCTTGAGTCGCAGCGGATCCCTTGGTGTTCCTCCCGTGTTCAGACTGGTGAGGCGGGGAACTTCTTGGGTCACAGCAGGCGGGTGAATGATCCCGTTGAGATCAAGATGGAAGGGGTGATTTCCCACAAGACACCTCAGCGGATAAGGGCCTCACACAGCTGGTAAGGGAGAAGCTTCTGGTTTTTCTCGAGTTGTGGCGGGGTCACTCGAGTTACAACTGGGAGCCCATAGACCAGCTCCTCTGGACTCAGGAGAGCCCAGTGTCCGTTTCAGTTACCATACGTCTTTGGGTGTTCCTCCCCAGTCATCGCTGGGTCTTCCTTCCTCGTCTGGTGCTGATCTGGTACCTCAATTTCCTCGCCATGCTGACAGAAAACTTGGATTTCCTTTGGAGCCTCCACAGCGGAGTCAGGCCTCTTCTCCCTGGAGACGTGCACTGACTCTTGACTCCGCTGTTGCAGCAGTGAAGTCTCCCCGTCGAGTGGCCACAGGGATCTGTGGCATGGCCTCGAGATACTACGCAGGGCTCTCACACGTGCAAGTGTGCAAGACTTCAAACCTTGGGTTGAGAGTCGATGCAGTGCAGGGCAGTCAGTTTTTTATGGAGTGAGGGCGGTATTGGGGGTCTTGGGGATTGGTGGCAAGACCCCTGATTCTACTCCCGTCTGTCCTGGTGTCAGTGTCTCCTATCGGGTTGTGAGATGAGCGGTGGGAACCCTTTTCCGACAAAACAGGAAAGGGACCCTCATATGGAACTCAGCACGGGATAACAGGGCTCATTTTAAGTCATGGCGGGACCCTCGATGTTCCTCTCGAGTGAGGACGGGTGGGATGGGGAACTTCTTGGGTCACCCAAAGGAGGTGAATGACCGTTTTGAGGTCCAAGAGAGAAGGGGTGACTTCCTTCGAGACGCCACATCAGAAAAGGTCCTCTCCTCGCTTGTAGGCGAGAATCTTGTAGTTTTTCTCAAATTGTGGCAGGGTCCACTCGAGTTACTCCTGGGACCCCAGGGACTCGCTCCTGTGGCCTCAGAGAGGCCAGTCTCTGTGCCAGCTGCCAGGTGCCTCTGAGGATTCTCCCCAAACGTCTCATATTAAGCAGTCTTTGACTTGTGCTCTGGCCGTAGCCTGAGCATTACTCGACCGTGCTGAACTAGGTCTTGGGCTACCGCTCAGGCCCCCACAGAGAAGACAGGACTCTTCTCGCCTGGACACGTGCATGGATTCTTGCCTGACAAGCTGCAGTAGCAGTGTCAGGCACCATGTCGTGCGGACACAGGCATCTGTGTCTTGCCCTCGACGACAAAAGTGCTGTCTCACTTGCCAGTGTGTCGCGGGTCGAGCCTCCGTGTGACAGTCAAGACAATGCAGGACATTCAGGATCATCTGCAGAGGACAAGCCATTTGGGGTTCTCCTGAAATGGTGGCCCAAACCCTGATGCTCCTCCCGACTTTCTTGGTGCTAGCACCTCCTCTTGGGATGCGATGGAAGCCTCAGGGAACCTTTCCCTAAGAAGCAGGAAATGTGAACATCATATGAAGCTTAGCAGGTGCAAACAGGGCTCCTCTTGAGTCTCAGCGCGTCCCTAAGGGTTCCTCTCACGTTGAGACGAGTGGGGCGAGGAACTTCTTAGGTCACAGCGCGGGGGTGAAGAATAACATCGAGATCCAATAGAGAAGTGGTGATTTACCCTGAGACTCTGCAGTGGATAAGGGCCTCAACCCGCTTGCAAGGGAGAAGCTTCTGGTTTTTCTCGAGTTGCGGCTGGGTTTCTCGAGTTACGATGGGGAGCCCACTGACACGCCTCTTTGGCCTCAGGAGAGGCCAGTCTCGGTGCCAGCTGCCAGGAGCCTCTTGGGATTTGTTGCCAATCGACTCAGGGTGCTCAGACCTCGATTTGTGCTGAGACGGGAGCTTGAGCTTTACTCGTCCGTTCTGACCTAGATCTTGCAGAACCCTTGAGGTCCCCCAAAGGAGACAGGCCTCGTCTCGCCTGGACATTTGCAGAGCTACTTGCCTGACCAGCTGGAGCAGCAGTTTCAGCTCCATTTCGAGCGGACACAGGGATCTGTGGCTAGCCCTCGATGTCCAAAGTGCTGTCACACGTGAAAGTGCGTTGGGCGTCTAGCGTCGGAGTGACAGTCAAGGCAGGGCAGGGCAGTCAGGTTCATCTGCAGTGGACAAAGCATTTTAGGGTCTTGGAGAATGTTGGCCCAATCCCAGATGCTCCTACTGACATTCGTAGTGCGATCACCTCCTCTTGGAATGCGAGGGAAGAAACAGGAAACCTTAATCTAAGGAGGAGGAAATGAGCCCATTCTCTGGAGTTTAGCAGGTGTCAACAGGGATCCTCTTGAGTAGCAGTGAGTCCCTTGGGGTTCCTCTCACGTGGATACGGGTGGGGCGGGGATCTTCAGGGTTCACAGCAAGGGGCTGAAGGAGCCCAACGAGGTCCAAGAGGGAAGTGGTGATTTCCCCAGAGACACCACAGTGAATAAGGGCCTCACCCCACTTGCAAGGGAGAAGCTTCTGGTTTTTCTCGAGTTACTACCCGGTTTTTGGAGTTATGACGGGGAGCCCATGGACCCGCCCCTTTGGCCTCAGGAGAGGCCATTCTCGCTGCCTGTTGCCATGCGCCTTTTGGGATTCCTCCCCAGTCGTTGCCGGGTCCTCAGTGGTCGTCTGGTGCTGAAGCGGGTACCCGAGGTTTCCTCGCCCATGCTGATATTAATTTTGTGGTTCCCATGGAGCACACACATGGGAGTCAGGCCTCTTCTCGCCTGGGGAAGTGCACTACCCCTTGCCTCCGTAGCTGCACAGCAGTGTAAGACTCACTGTCGTGTTGACACAGGGATCTATGCCTTGACATAGAGGTACTCCCTAGTGCTGTCACGCCTGCCAGTGTGTCAGGCATCGAACCTCTTGGTCACAGTCGACGCAGTGCAGGGCAGTCAGGTTCATCTGGAGTAAACGAGGTATTTAGGGATCTTGGGGAATAGTGGCAAATCACCTGATTCCCCTCTCGACTGTCCTGATGCAAGTGTCTCCTGCTGGGATGTGAGGGGAATGCTGGGAATCCTTTCCCGACAGAGCAGGAATGGGACCCAAATTTGGAGCTCCGCAGGGGATAACGGGGCTCCATTTTATTCTATGGGGGACCTCAGGAGTCCCTCTCGAGTGGGGAGGGGTGTAGCGTTGAACTTCTTGGGTCACAGCAAGAAGGTGAGTGAAACTTTGAGGTCAAAGAGAGAAGGGGTGATTTCCCAGAGATGCCACAGTGGACAAAATCCTCATCTGATGGCAGGTGAAAATATTTTGGCATTTCACAACTTGTGGCAGGGTCCACTCGAGTTACGACGGGGATCACAGGAACTTGCCCTGTGGCCTCAAGAGAAGCCAGTCTCCATGACAGTTGCAAGGGGCCACTGGGAAATCCTCTCCTATCGTCTCAGGGTGCTCAGACCTCGACTGATGCTGAGGCCGGAGCCTCAGCTTTCCTCAACCAACCTGACCTAGGTCTTGGGGTAGCCCTGAGGCCCGCACAGAGGAGACTGGCCTCGTCTCCCCTGGACACGTGCACGGACACTTGCATGTCTAGCTGCAGCAGCAGTGTCAGGCTTCTTGTCAGGCGATCATAGGGATCTATGGCTTGACTCTGGTCCAACCCAGCACTGTCACACGTGCCAGTGTGTCAGGCTTCGAGCCTCGGGGTGATAGTTTAGGCAGTGCAGGACACTCATATTCATCTGCAGTGGACAAGGCATTAGGGGGTCTTTGGGAATGGTGCCCCAAACCCTGATGCTCCTCCCCAATTTCCTGGTGCGAGCACCTCCTCTCGGGATGCGAGGGAAGCCCCAGGAAACCTTTCCATAAGAAACAAGAAAAGGGACATTCATATGGAGCTTAGCAGGGGCAAACGTGTCTCCTCTTGAGTCGCAGAGGGTCCCTTGGTGTTCCTCTCGTGTTCAGACTGGTGAAGCGAGAAACTTCTTGGTTCACAGCAGGGGGTGAAGGATCCCATCGATATCAAGAAGGCAGGGGAGATTTCCCCCAAGACGGCTCAGCGGATAAGGGCCTCACACAGCTTGTAAGGGAGAAGCTTCTGGTTTTTCTCGAGTTGAGGCGGAGTTCCTCGAGTTACGATTGGGAGCCCCTAGACCCGCTCCTGTGGACTCAGGAGAGCCCAGTCTCCATGTCAGTTGCCATACGTCTTTGGGGACTACTCCCCAGTCATCGCCAGGTCTTCGGTCCTCGTCTGGTGCTGATCTGGTACCTCAATTTCCTCGCCCATGCTGACAGAAAACTTGGGTTTCTTTGGAGCCTCCATAGCGGTGTCAAGCCTCTTCTTGCCTGGTGACATGCACTGATGCTTGACTCCGCTGCTGCAGCAGTTGAAGCCTCCCCGTCGTGCGGCCACAGGGATCTGTGACTTGGCTGCAAGGTACTACGCAGGGCTCTCACAGGTGCCAGTGTGCAAGGTTTCAAACCTCGGTGTGACAGTCGATGCAGTGCAGGGCAGTCAGGTTCTTATGGAGTGAACGGGGTATTGGAGGTCTTGAGGAATGGTGACAAGACCCCTGATGCTCCTCCCGACTGTCCTGTTGGCAGTGTTTTCTATGGGGATTTGAGATGAGCGGTGGGAACCCTTTCGCGACAGAGCAGGAAAGAGACCCTCATATGGATCTCAGCACGTGATAACAGGACTCATTTTCATTGATGGCGGGACCCTCGGTGTTCCTCTCCCGTAGAGTCGGGTGGGCCGTTAACTTCAGGGTCACAGCAATGGGGTGAAGGAGACCTTCGTGGTCCAAGAGGGAAGGGGTGATTTCCCCAAAGACACCACAATGAATAAGGGCCTCACCCCGATTGCAAGGGAAAAGCTTGTGGTTTTTCCTGGGTTACTGCCCGGTTTCTGGAGTTACGACGGGGAGCCCATGGACCCGCCCTTTTGGCCTCAGGAGAGGCCATTCTCTGTGCCAGTTGTCATGTGCCTTCGGGGATTCCTCTCCAGTCATCACCGGCTCCTCAGTTGTCGTCTGGTGCTGAAGATGGTACCCAAGTTTTCCTCGCCCATGCTGACATAAATTTTGTGGTTCCCATGGAGCACACACAGGGGAGTCAGGCCTCGTATCGCCTGGAGACATGCACTGCCGCTTGCCTCCGCAGCTGCACAGCAGTGTAAGACTCCCTGTCGTATTTACACAGGGATCTATGACTTGACATAGAGGTACTCCCTAGTGCTGTCACGCGTGCCAGTGTGTCAGGCTCCGAACCTGTTGGTGACAGTCGACGCAGTGCCAGGCAGTCAAGTACATCTGGAGTAAACGAGGTATTTAGGGAACTTGGGGAATAGTGGCAAGTCACCTGATTCCCCTCTCGACTGTCCTGCTGCGAGTGTCTCCTGTTGGGATGTGAGGGGAATGCTGGGAACCCTTTCCCGACAGAGCAGGAATGGGACCCAAATCTGGAGCTCCACAGGGAATAAGGGGGGGCCCATTTCATTGTAGGAGTGACCCCCGGTGTTCTTCGCAAGTGGGGACAGATGTGACGTGGAACTTCTTGGCTCACAGCAAGAAGGTGAGAGAAACTTTGAGGTGGAAGAAAGAAGGGGTGATTTCCCCAGAAACGCCACAGCAGACAAGGTCCTCATCCCTATTGCAGGGGAAAATATTTTGGCATTTCACAACCTGTGGTGGGGTCCTCTCGTGTTACGACGGGGACTCGAGGGACTCGCCCATGTGGCCTCAAGAGAGGCCCGTCTCCATGCCAGTTGAAAGGGGCCACTGGGAAATCCTCTCCAATCGCCTCAGAGTGCTCAGACTGCGGCTGGTTTTGAAGCCGGAGCCTGAGATTTCCTCGAGCGTCCTGACCTAGTCCTTGGGGTACCCCTGAGGCCCCCACAGAGGAGACAGGCCTCGTCTCGCCTGGACTCGTGCACAGCCACTTGCAGGACTAGCTACAGCAGCAGTGTCAGGCTTCAGGTCAGGCAGTCATAGGGATCTGTGGTTTGACTCCTGGTCCAACAAAGGACTGTCACCCGTGCCAGTGTGTCGGGCTTCGAGCCTTGGGGTGACAGTCAAGGCAGTGCAGGGCAGTCAGGTTCATCTGCAGTGAACAAGCTATTTGGGGTTTTTTGGAAATGGGGTCCCAAACCCTGATGCTCCTCCCGACTTTCCTGGTGCGAGCATCTCCTCTTGGAATGCGAGGGAAGTGCCAGCAAACCTTTCCCTGTGGAACAGATAAAGGGACCATCCTATGGAGCTTAGCAGGGGCAAACGGGTCTCATTTTGAGTAGAAGCGGGTTCCTTGGTGTTCCTCTCGTGTTCACACTGGGGAGGCGGGTATCATTTCGGGTCACAGCAGGAGGGTGAAGGATCCCGTCGAGATCAAGATGGAAGGGTTGATTTCTGCCAAGACGCCTCAGCGGATAAGGGCCTCACACATCTTGTAAGGGAGAAGCTTCTGGTTTTTCTCAAGTTGCGGTGGGGTTTCTCGACTTACGACTGGGAGCCCACAGACCCGCCCCTGTGGAATCAGGAGAGCCCAGTCTCCGTGTCAGTTGCCATACGACTATGGGGATTCCTCCCCAGTCATCGCCAGGTCTTCAGTCCTCGTCTGGTGCTGATCTGGTACCTGAATCTCCTCGCCCATGGTGTCAGAAAACTTGGGTTTCCTTTGGTGCCTCCACAGCGGAGTCAGGCCTCTTCTCGCCTTGAGAGTTGAACCAACGCTTGACTCCACTGCTGCAGCAGTGGAAGGCTCCCCGTCGAATGGCCACAGGGATCTGTGACTTGGCCTCGAGGAACTACGCAGGGCTCTCACACGTGCCAGTGTGCTAGGCTTCAAACCTCGGGGTGACATTCGATGCAGTGCAGGACAGTCAGGTTCTTATGAAATGAAGGCGGTATTGGGGGTCTTGGGGAATGGTGGCAAGACCCCTGATGCTCCTTCCGACTGTCCTTGCGCCAGTGTCTCCTATGGGGTTTTGAGATGAGCGGCGGGAACCCTTTTCCGACAGAGCAGGGAAGGGACCCTCATATGAAACTCAGCACGGGATAACAGGGCTCATTTTCATTCATGGCGGGACCCTCGGTGTTCTTCTCTAGTGGGGACAGGTGGGGTGGGGAACTTCTTGGGTCACCACAAAAAGGTGAATGATCGTTTTGAGGTTCAAGAGAGAAGGAGTGATTTCCACCGAAACGCCACATCAGACAAGATCCTCTCCTCGCTTGCAGGAGTGAATCTTGTGGTTTTACTCAAGTTGTGGAAGGCTCCACTCGAGTTGCTGCTGGGACCCCAGGGACTCGCTCCTATGGCTTCAGGAGAGGCCAGTCTCTGTGCCAGTTGCCAGGCGTCTCTGGAGATTCTCCCCAAACGTCTCATGGTACTCAGTCTTCGACTTGTGCTCTGGCTAGAGCCTGATCATTACTTGGGCGTCCTGACCTAGGTTTTGGGGTATCGCTGAGGCCCCCAAAGAGAAGATAGGCCTCGTCTCGCCTGGACACGTGCATGGCTATTTGCCTGACCTTCTGCAGCAGCAGTGTAAGGCACCATGTCGTGCGGACACGGGGATCTGTGGCTTGGCCTCGAGGTCCAAAGTGCTGTCTCACCTGCCGGTGTGTCGGGGGTCGAGCCTCGGTGTGACAGTCAAGGCAGTGCAGGGCAGTCAGGTTCATCTGCAGTGGACAAGGCATTTGGGGGTTTTGTGAAATGGTGGGCCAACCCTGATGCTCCTCCCGACTTTCTTGGTGCTAACACCACCTCTTGGTATTCGAGGGAAGCCTCAGAAACCTTTCCCTAAGGAGCAGGAAATTTTAACATCATATCCAGCTTAGCAGGTGCAAACGGGGCTTTTCTTGAGTCGCAGTGCATCCCTTGGGGTTCCTCTAACGTTGAGATGTGTTGGGCGGGGAACTTCTTAGGTCACAGCGAGGAGGTGAAGGATACCTTCGAGATCCAATAGGGAAGGGGTGATTTTCTCAGAGACGTTGCAGTAGATAAGGGCCTCAACCCGCTTGCAAGGGAGAAACTCCTGGTATTTCTCGAGTTGCGGCAGGGTTTCTCGAGTTACGATGTGGAGCCCACAGACCCGCCCCTTTGGCCTCAGGAGAGGCCAGTCTCGGTGCCAGTTGCCAGGAGCCTTGGAGATTCCGCCTCAATCGTCTCAGGGTGCTCAGACCTCGACTTGTGCTGAGACGGGAGGTGGAGCTTTCCTCGTCCGTTCTGACCTAGGTCTTGGGGAACCCTTGAGGTCCCCCAGAGGAGACAGGCCTCGTCTCGCCTGGACATTTGCACTGCTACTTGCCTGATCAGCTGCAGCAGCAGTTTCAGCTCCATGTCGAGCAGACACAGGGATCNGTATTCGAGGGAAGCCTCAGAAACCTTTCCCTAAGGAGCAGGAAATTTTAACATCATATCCAGCTTAGCAGGTGCAAACGGGGCTTTTCTTGAGTCGCAGTGCATCCCTTGGGGTTCCTCTAACGTTGAGATGTGTTGGGCGGGGAACTTCTTAGGTCACAGCGAGGAGGTGAAGGATACCTTCGAGATCCAATAGGGAAGGGGTGATTTTCTCAGAGACGTTGCAGTAGATAAGGGCCTCAACCCGCTTGCAAGGGAGAAACTCCTGGTATTTCTCGAGTTGCGGCAGGGTTTCTCGAGTTACGATGTGGAGCCCACAGACCCGCCCCTTTGGCCTCAGGAGAGGCCAGTCTCGGTGCCAGTTGCCAGGAGCCTTGGAGATTCCGCCTCAATCGTCTCAGGGTGCTCAGACCTCGACTTGTGCTGAGACGGGAGGTGGAGCTTTCCTCGTCCGTTCTGACCTAGGTCTTGGGGAACCCTTGAGGTCCCCCAGAGGAGACAGGCCTCATCTCGCCTGGACATTTGCACTGCTACTTGCCTGACCAGCTGTAGCAGCAGTTTCAGCTCCATGTCGAGCAGACACAGGGATCTGTGGCTTGCCCTCGAGGTCCAAAGTGCTGTCACATGTGCCAGTGCGTCGGGCGTCTAGCCTCGGGGTGACACACAAGGCAGTTCAGGGCAATCAGGTTCATCTGCAGTGGACAAAGCATTTGAGGGACTTGGAGAATGTTGGCCCGATCCCAGATGCTCCTACCGACATTCCTAGTGCGAGCCCCTCCTCTTGGGATGCGAGGGAAGACACTGGAAACCATAACCTAAGGAGGAGTAAATGGGCCCGTCATCTGAAGATTAGCAGGTGTAAACGGGGATTCTCTTGATTCGCAGTGAGTCCCTTGGGGTTTCTCTTGCGTGTAGACGGGTGGGGCAGGGACCTTCAAGGTTCACAGCAAGCGGGTGGAGGAGCCCTTCGAGGTCCAAGAGGGAAGGGGTGATTTCCCCAGAGACACCACAGTGGATAAGGGCCTCACCCCGCTTGCAAGGGAGAAGCTTCTGGTTTTTCTCGAGTTACT